>PISX010026514.1:0-24368 GCA_004024625.1 Mellivora capensis | reverse complement strand
ATCTCAGGTCAGATTGTGAGCTGCGTATTGATAGCACCTCCCTGCATGGATGGCATTGATCCTGTGATTTCTGATAACATATCCCATTCTTGATATGGGAACACAGAGACATTTTTTAGGTGAGACAGCTCAGGGAAATTAGGGCATGTAGGATGTTTAGTGCAGCAATGGGAGTCCGCAACAGAAGCAAATCCTATCACAGTCTTGCATCCGTGAAGGGTTCAATGTCTGTGATAAATGACTGGCCTTCTGCAATGTTGTGCACCACAATGAGGTCCATTCCCCTGACCCTGGAGGGGCCCCAGGGATGTGTTCCCTCACAACCAAAAGGCAGAGCAAGATTCATAGTACCGTGGGCCCCTTGTTCCTTTGGGTAAAGTCTCCCAAGTCACCATGATCATGTGCAAGGCTTGCAGAACGTGGGGGAAGGACTGTCAAGACATGGGAACATCTGGCATCACAATGTAGGAAAATGCATAACACGGTGCAAAAGGATTTTCAATGAATGGGATGAGACAGCATTTAGAGTCTCTTTTCTGATATTCCTACAACTGTGTGGACAGTGACACTGCATTTGGCCAAGACAGGGACAGAGCCATGGAGACAAGCTTGGGGAGGCGATGGGGATGCAGATTGATGGGGGTTCAGGACCTTAGTGGGGAGCCAAGGGAAGTACTAGTCTGGCTCTGGGACTTGGGACAGTTTTTTTTTCCTGCTTTGGGACCCTGGGGGTTGGTTCTCTCCAGCACCTGCACTCACCCTGAGCCAGCGCTGGACTCTGTTGGCAGTGTGGGGCTCCTTCTTTTTTTTTTTTCCTTTACACGACATAGTTCTCAAAGGGACTATCCACCAAGATGATCTAACAATTTTAAATATCTATGCCCCCAATATGGGAGCAGTCAATTACATAAGAAAACTATTAATCAAGGTAAACAGTCATATTGATATGAATATATTGATAGTAGGAGATCTTAACACCCCTCTCTCAGTAATAGACAGATCATCCGTGCAGAAAATCAATAAAGAAACAAAAGCATTGAATGACCCATTGGGCTAGATGGACCTCTTAGATATATACAGAACATTCCACCATAAAACAACAGAATACTCATTCTTCTCAGGTGCACATGGAACCTTTTCCAGAATAGACCACATACTGGGTCACAAATAAGGAATCAACTGATACAAAATGACTGAGATTATTCCCTGAATATTCTCAGATCACAATGCTTTGAAACTGGAGCTCAACCAAAAGGAAAAGTTTGGAAGGAACTCAAACACCTGGAAGCTAAAGACCACCTTGCTTAAGAATGCATGGATCAACCAGGAGATCAAAGAAGAACTTAAACAATTCATGGAAACCAATGAGAATGAACACGTCGGTCCAAAACCTATGGGATACAGCAAAGGCGGTCCTAAGGGGGAAATACATAGCCATCCAAGCCTCCCTCAAAAAAATTGAAAAATCCAGAATACAACAGCTGTCCCTACACCTTAAAGAACTGGAGAATCAACAACAAATTAAACCAACTCCACGCACAAGAAGGGAAATAATCAAGGTTAGAGCAGAGATGAGTGAGGTAGAAACTAGAGATACCGTAGAATGTATCAATGAAACTAGAAGCTGGTTCTTTGAAAGAATCAATAAGATCGATAAACCATTGGCAACGCTAATCCAAAATAAAAGAAAGAAAGCTCAAATTAATAAAATTATGAATGAAAATGGAGAGATCACAACTAACACCAAGGAAGTAGAAACAATCATCAGAAGTTATTATCAACAGTTATATGCCAATAAGTTAAGCAACCTAGATGAAATGGACGCATTCCTGGAAAAATATAAACTCCCAAAATTGAAACAGGAAGAAATTGACAACCTGAATAGAACGATATCTAGTAATGAGATTGAAGCAGTGATCAAAAACCTCCCAAAAAACAAGAGCCCAGGACCTGACAGATTCCATGGGGAATTCTGCCAAACTTTTAAAGAAGAAATATCACCTATTCTCCTGAAGCTGTTTCAAAAAATTGAAGCAGAAGGAAAACTTCCAGACTCTTTTTATGAAGCCAGCAACCCTGATCCCCAAACCAGGAAAAGATCACACCAAAAAGGAGAATTTTAGTCCAATATCACTGATGAATATGGATGCTAAGATTCTCAACAAGATCCTCGCAAACAGGATCCAACAGCATATTAAAAAGACCATCCACCATGATCAGGTGGGATTCATCTCTGGGTTACAAGGGTGGTTCAACATTCACAAATCAATCAATATGATAGAACAAATCAATAAGAGAAGAGAGAAGAACCACATGGCCCTCTCACTTGATCCAGAAAAAGCATTTGACAAAATCCATCATCCGTTCCTGATTAAAACACTTCAACGTATAGGGATAGAGGGAACATTCCTGAACCTCATAAAATATATCTATAAAAGACAGCAGACATCATCCTCAATTGGAAGAAGCTCCCAGCCTTCCCATTGAGATCAGGAACACGACAAGGATGCCCACTCTCACCATACTTGTTCAACATAGTATTAGAAGTCCTAGCAACAGCAACCAGAAAACAAAGAGAAATAAAAGGTATCCCAATTGGCAAGGAAGAAGTCAAACTCTCTCTCTTCGCAGATGACATGACACTTTATATGGAAAACCCAAAAGACTCCACCCCCAAACTACTAGAACTCATACAGCAATTCAGTAACGTGGCAGGATACAAAGACAATGTACTTAAAACAGTGGCTTTCTTATACACTAACAATGAAAATACTGAAAAGGAAATTGGAGAATTGATTCCATTTTCTATAGCAGCAAGAACCATAAGATACCTGGGAATAAACCTAACCAAAGAGGTAAAGGATCTTTACTCGAGGAACTACAGAAAACTCATGAAAGAAATTGAAGAAGACATAAAAAGATGGAAGACCATTCCATGCTCTTGGATCGGAAGAATAAACATTGTTAAAATGTCTATACTACCTAGAGCAATCTATACTTTTAATGGCATTCCCATCAAAATTCCACCGGTATTTTTCAAAGAAGTGGAGCAAAAAATCCTAAAATTTGTATGGAATCAGAAGAGACCCCGAATTGCTAAGGAAATGTTGAAAAACAAAAATAAAACTGGTGGCATCACTTAACCTGATTTCAAGCTTTACCACAAAGCTGTGATCAACAAGACAGCATGGTACTGGCATCCAAACAGACACATAGACCAATGGAACAGAGTAGAGAGCCCAGATATGGACCCTCAACTCTATGGTCAAACAATCTTCGACAAAGCAGGAGAAAAGACAGTCTCTTCAATATATGGTGCTTTAAAAACTCGAAATGGATAAAAGACCTCAACGTGAGGCAGGAATCCATCAGAATCCTAGAGGAGAACATAGTCAGTAACCCCTTTGACATCAGCCACAGCAACTTCTTTCAAGATATGTCTCCAAGAGCAAAGGAAACAAAAGTGAGTGTGAATTTTTGGAACTTCATCAAGATCAAAAGCTTCTGCACAGCAAAGGAAAGAGTCAACAAATCAAAGAGGCAAGACACGGAATGGGAGAAGATATTCACAAAGGACACTATAGACAAGGGGCTGTTGTCCGAGATTTATAAAGATATCCTCTAAATCAACACAGAAAAAAACAGATAATCTTGTCAAAAATGGGCAGAAGAAATGAACAGACACTTTTCCAAGGAAGATATCCAAATGGCTAACAGAAACAAGAAAAAAGGCTCATCATAACTACCACCAGGTAGATTCAAATCAAAACCACATTGAGATACCACTTTATACCAGTTAGAATGGCAAAAATTAACAGGACAGGAAACAACAAGTGTTGGAGAGGATGTGGAGAAAGGGAACCCTCTTACACTGTTGGTGGGAATGCAAGTTGTTGCAGCCGCTTTGGAAAACAGTGTGGGGATGTCTTAAGAAAATAAAAACAGAGCTTCCCTATGACCCTGCAATGGCACTACGGGGTAAACCCCAAAGATACAGTTGTAGTGAACAGAAGGGCCATCTTTACACCAATGTTCACAGCAGCAATGGCCACAGTCACCAAACTGTGGAAAGAGACAAGAAGCCCTTCAAAAGACAATGGATAAAGAAGATATGGTCTACATATACAATGGAATTGTATGCAGCCATCAGAAGGGATGAATATCTAACGTTTGTATCAATATGGAGGAGTGGAGGAGATTATGCTGAGGGAAATAAGTCAAGCAGAGTAAGGCAATTATTATATGGTTTCACTTACTTGTGGTGCATAAGAAATTACATGGAGGACATTAGTAGAAGAAAAGGGAAAGTGAACTGGGGGAAATTTGAAGAGGAGACGAAGCATGAGAGACTATGGCTCTGAGAAACAAACTGTGGGTTTTGGAGGGGTGAGGATTGGGGGATAAGTGAGCCTGGTCATGGGTATTAAGGAGGGCATGTATTGCATGGAGCACTGAGTGTGGTGCATAAATAATTGATGTTCGAACTCAGAAAAAATTAAATTTAATTTAAAAAATAATCATTTAGTTACTTATAGGAATCTTAATAAAATATGACGAGTGAAAAAATATATTGTATTTAAAATGTAATAATGATTCTATTTTATATGTTTACGAGATTTAAAGCAAATCATGCATAACCTACATTCTCTTTTGGATAAAAATTACCTCACTTATCACCTTTATAAAAATAAACTTCCTAGATTTCTACTCTACGGAAAGTTACTTCAGATTTCAGTCAGCAGAAAAAGGGTCTATTTACAAGGAGGGCAGTAGAATATTTATGAGAAGACTTTCCATTGTAGCTTCTTTTTCTCTATTGCACTTTTACCACAGAGGATCTAGGAGACAAGACACTGAGAACCCAGAGTGATGCTAATTGGTTCTCAGATGTTAGTAAAAATGAAATAGTAAATATCCTCTTTCAGAGCATAGGGAGGTCACTCACTTCATAAAACATAGCTGAATAATACCACTTTAAAATATTTTTTAGAGACACCTGTGTGATTCAGTCAGTAGTGTCTGCCTTTGGCTCAGCTCATGGTCCCAGGGTCATGGGATCAAACCCCACATCGGGCTCCTTGCTCAGTGGGAAGCCTGCTTCTCCCTCTCCTGCTCCTGCTTGTAATTCCTCTATGGTTATCTCACTCTGCCAAATAAATAAATTATGTATTTATCTATATCAATATGTAGATAGATATAGATATATATAAATATATGTTTTAATTCTGCAACTTGACACTGTTCCAAAAAATTTTCAGGGATTAGTCCAATTTAAAACAATGTCAAATAGAGCTTCCTTATGACCCTGCAATTGCACTACTGGGTATTTACTCCGAAGATACAGATGTAGTGAAAAGAAGGACCACACGTACCCCATTGTTCATAGCAGGAATGGCCACAGTTGCCAAACTGTGGAAAGAACCAAGATGCCCTTCAATGGATGAATGGAAAAGGAAGATATGGCCCATATACACTATGGAGTATTATGCCTCCATCGGAAAGGATGAATACCAAACTTTTGTATCAACATGAACGGGACAGGAAGAGATTATGCTAAGTGAAATAAGTCAAGCAGAGATAGTCAATTATCATATGGTTTCACTTATTTGTGGAGCATAAGTAATAAAACGGAGGACATGGGGAGATGAAGAGGAGAAGGGAGTTGAGGGAAATTGGAGGGGGAAATGAACCATGAGAGACTGTGGACTCTGAAAATCAATCTGAGGGTTTTGGAGGGGCAGGGGTGGGACATTGGGTGAGCCTGGTGATGGGTATTATAGAGGGCATGCATTGCATGGAGGATGGGTGGGGTGCATATTCAATGAATTCTGGAACACCGAAAAGTAATTTTTATTTTTTTAAAAAGTAGATACAAGAATCGATCTGAGTACTGTGCCTAGGCAAAACCAGAGCAGGTGTTCCCAGGGGTGAGCAGGGGGTCCAGGCCCACTCAGATATCTGTAATAGGCTGGGTTGGGGCCCTTTCATTCAGGAAGCATTCAGGAAGTCCCACTCATCACAGGCGATCCTCTAGTAGCTGACCATGAACCCTGCACAGAACAGACAGCACCCCAGGGCTCCAGACTAGTTAGGGGACAAACAGTGACACTGGACATGATGGGAGTTAATATCCACAGGACATTTTATGTGATGACCCGTGGCTTCCACTACATATGGGTGTGGTGGCACCTGGGTGGCTCAGGGAGTTAAGCCTCTCCCTTCAGCTCGGGTCATGGTCTCAGGGTCCTGGGCCAAGCCCCACATTAAGCCCCACACCGGGCTATTTTCTCAGCAGGGAGCCTGATTCCCCCTCTCTCTATGCCTGTCTCTCTGCCTACTTGTTATCTCTATCTCTCTGTCAACTAACTAAATAAAATATTTTAAAAATATTTAAAAAATAGATATGGGTGTATTTTCTCCAGCTATCATGAGGTCGGCAGTCTAGGAGCAGCAGAATGTGTGAGTGAGCTTCGGCTGATGCATGAGGGGAGTCTGTCATCCCTATGGAAGCCAGGGAATGGTGAGTTGGAGGACTCTTGGATGCTAATCTCAAACATCTGTGATTCTTCCTTAAGGGTGAAGGCCTGACAGTTCCATCTGGAGAAAGGAAGGGGCCCGGGGGAACTGCGGACGTGGGCATCTTTGAAGAGAAGAGTGGGCTGGAGGACAGTTTTTGCCCCTAATGGAGTCATTCCCCATGCAGTCTCCTCCTAGCCCTGACTCTACACCAATTCATGGATGCAGAACAGAGGCTGTAGGAAACATCACATTTAGCAATCTGTTGGAACCCGGACACTGGGTGCTCAGAGGGTGCTCAGAAGACCCAGTGAGAGCTCAGAGACCATACATTCTACACCCTATGGGAGAAAACTGTCAGTGGAAGGAGACCCATTCATGGCAACCAGTGAAAGAGGCTGGACAAGGGCAGAGGAGGTAATATTTGAGGTACAGGGATGGTCCTGGAAAGGCCTAGCTAGAAAAAGAGTCCCTTAGTTCCCTCTTTGGTTGGATCTTCACAGTACAGTGGCATGTGCAGAGAGGGTAATTAAGAGGGAAGACACCACCCCTCCCTGGGAACATGCAGTTGAATTCTGTGGCAAGTGGACAAGGACACAGACTGAGGAGTGTGTCCAGCTCCCCTAAGGACAGAAATGCTAACAAGATTGATCAGGACTCACACTCACAGAGACTTTTTGCACCTTGTCATCTATGACAAGACCTGTCTCAGGCAGGACTGCCAGATCACAGGTGAA
This sequence comes from Mellivora capensis, assembly GCA_004024625.1. Lineage (NCBI taxonomy): Eukaryota > Metazoa > Chordata > Mammalia > Carnivora > Mustelidae > Mellivora > Mellivora capensis. The sequence continues at coordinate 17,115 of PISX010026514.1, read as the reverse complement.
TAAAGACTAGGACTGGTCTCTGACAGGATCTGGAAGCCCAGGGACCCAGGTTCCCTCAGGGGATCCCTGGGATATTGGTTTGGGGGGGGTGGCCAGTCCTCTGACTCCTCTGCCCAACTGTCTTTTCCCAGGGCCATCTCCTCCATGTTGCACACATGGCTAGAGCAATAGCCCGAGGTATTGTCTAGCCACCAGAATTTCCCTGCCTGAATATGCTGCTGGCATACCTGGAGCTCAATATGCCAGGCTCAGATTTGGAGCACCATACCCAGCTTCTACTCTCAAACCTGCAATAGCTTGAGCCCACGGAGACAGAGTCTGGGAGTGAGAAGGGCTGGACTGACTGATGTGGGCCTTTGGAGGGGGCTGGGTGGGCCACACTGACCAAGACTAGAGTACACCTGAGCTAAGAGGAGTGAGTAGTCTCAGATCCCTATCCCCATGGTCTTTAGTCAGAGAGGCCTCCCAGGGACTGGTTCTTGGACATAAAAGACATTCAGTGCTGGGAAAAGTTTCCTTTATTTTGAAGGGATATGGGAAGTCAATCATGCTGATGATACTTCTTTTCAAGGAGCTACAGCACTAGGCCAAGAGAAAGATCCTGAACCACCTCAGGAACTTGCCTCAGCTCCCACTGTGGCGCCCGCTGTATCTTTGGACACAAAGCAGACCCATCCCATCCCTGGTGCTGGAATTCACCCCTCAGCAAGAGCAGTGGCACCACCTGCCCTGTTGGGGCCAGGGCAGGTGGTAGTCAGGGCTCTAATTCACTCTCCTGAGATGGAAGAACTATCAGCCCCTTTACCTGATCTGAAGGACCAGCAGGGTTCTGGCCCTGCTCCCTTTTGGCTCCTTTCTGGGTGCTCAAACCAGGACCTCTCTCAGTGGAATAACCAGACTTAGGGGCCAAGCAGCAGCTCATGCTGATTGGAACCCCAAGGATAGGGTTCCTTGCCGTTTTGTAATTTTTGTGTTTTGTATACACTTCTAAAGTGGCTTAATAGATTTTCTAATTAAATAAATTATTATTAGAGTTTACTTAAAAGTTACTCTGATCCTTTTCAATGGTATATTGGGGTGCCTTTAAGTACTTTAAGTGTGTTGCACAACTAAGTATTTGTGGAACATTCCATCACAGAGAAACCTGGGCTACTTATCACTCACTGCTCAATACCATATCCCAGGCACACCTAGGTGGCTCAGTTGGTTGAGCGACTGCCTTCAGCTCAGGTCATGATCCTGGAGTTCCCAGATCGAGTCCCACATTGTGCTCCCAGCTCCACGGGGTTTCTGCTTCTCCTTCTGACTTTCTCCTCGCTCATGCTCTCTCTCACTGTCTCTCTCTCGAATAAATAAATAAAATCTTAAAAAAAAAATACCATGCCCCAGTCCTTGGAACCACTGCTCTTCGCTCTGTCTCTGGTACTATACCTCAACTGGGATTTTCATGTGACTTGAATCCTACAATATAGCCTTCTCTGTCTGGCTATAGAATATAATAAATATATATATATATTTTTTTTTTTCATTGTTGTATAAAAGTAACATTTTATTACAAATCAATGTTCCTGAAAGAACTATCATCATGGGAAGCCCCAAAATAAGCTACTCTCATTATCTGGGGGTAGTGTTCCCTATCAAAAGGATATCTTGAATGGAAAAATGGGGGGGGAAATCTGGGTCCATGAGACACCTTTAAATTTTTTCATTATCCTGAGTAGGCCATGTTTAAATTATTCTAGTGGGCAATTTACAAAAATAATTAAAATCACATCTTAAATCTTCCCATTTTATTACTAACAAGTCAGGTAATAGAGTACATAGTTCTTTAATTTTAAGCCAGACGTTGTTTATGTAGTAAAATAATGACAAATATGACAAAAAGAAGACCAGTTCCTTCTCCAAGAAATAATTGCACATAATGGATTTTGTCCCAATTCCAATCACTTTCCCTCTGGGTTGTGTGTGATTGAGTGTGTGTGTGTGTGCGTGTGTGTGTGTGTGTGTGTGTGTGTGTGTGTGTGTGTGTGTTACGCTGTGGGGGGAAGGTGGTGAGAGTTTTGGGGTTGGGCTCTTCTTCTACCTGATGTCCCCACAGTGGACAGGCACTGTTGCTTCTTTCCTCTTGGGCATTCTCAGTGACAGCACTCAAAGCAACCCACCATTGAACAACTGAGCCATTTCCAATTATTTGACTCTCATCATTCAAGTGATAAGTACATCTGTGCCACAAATCTGTTTCTTTCTGTCTGATTCCTACAAGTTTCCCCACTAGAACACTTTAATTCAGGGACGTTCCTCTTGTACTGATGGCGTCAGAAGTGCTTGACAATCAAGGGAGTGACAAGGCCCATGGTGGAGGGACTCTGGGCTCCTGGAAGACCACATGAAGGAGCTCAGTCTCCAATCTGAAGATCCACTCAGCACTGTCATGTGAAGAAATCTATGGCAACATGCCAGCATAATTCTGGCAGTTATTTGGTAATTCAGCATAAGGGAATATAGCTATAACATGTTGAAATCAGCAAGCAAACGTTGATAGCTATCAGCATAGAACCTAGAGAAAATGACCAAAGAAGCACCTGGCTTCCTCAGTCAGTAGGGCAGGAGGTACTTGATTTCAGGGTCATGAGTTTGAGCTCCACATGGAACACAGAGTTGATGTAGGAAACAAAAAGAAAACAGGACTTCCACATGACTTAAATCAATTGGGCTTGGACAATAGAGCTGGTCGGTGGTGGACTGGATCCTCTCTCCTGTTCATTCTGTCACTGGGCCCTGAGCACTCAGGTGCTGCCAGTCCTTATCAGGCAAACAGTTTCTCCCTCTAGGAGCTCAGGGTTTAGAGGGGGCATATGGACAAACATGACTGACAAGATGAATGAAAGGAGCATTTGCTCCCTGAGACCAGAGTAAGGTCCTAAACTGAGTCCTGAACTCCAACAGGGGAGGGATCCAACAAGGCTATGCTGAGATGACATTGGGAATTCCTGTGGCAGGAAAAGAATAAGGTACCCCTGCACAAATACCATTGTATTTAGCCCGGAAGAGGGTACCATGGTGCAAAGGATTGGAAGCAGAACACCATGTTCCCAGAATGGGGGTTAGAAAGGAGACCAGGGTGCTAGAAAGGAGGATGTTGAAGGGGAGAGCAGAGGAAAGGGAGCAGAACCATGGCCTGTGGCAGGCGGATAGTACCAGTACCCTGCTCCTAGTGCTGTGTGACCACATTACCCCACACTCAGGGGCTTAACCAGCAAACACTGTCTCTCAGTCTGAGGAGACTTTAAGTTCAGCAATCTAGCAGAACTCAGCTAGGGGCTATTACCAGAGCCCCTCAGTACTTTGGAGCTGTTGACAACACCAAGGCAGGGCTTGGTTCACTGATAACCTGAGCTCACCTCGGGTGTTGTCAGGATTCTGTCCATCTCAAAAGCCCTGAGTTCTTCTGTCTGTTGTTGGCCCTCATTGCTACATCACCTGCCCATGTGTGTGTCAATGTTCAGCATAGGGGATTGAATTCCAGGGTCAGCATCTGAGAGAGAACACTGATCAGAAGCAGCACAGAGATGGAAAATGTGCTTTTAGAACTAATTCCAAGATGGGACTTTTGGGTCTTGGGGCCATGTTCTGTGGAATGGAAGGAATCACTAAGTCCAGACCACACTCCAAGGGACAGGGTTACACAAAGTTGTTTAAAGAATATATGAGATTTCAGAGAACCACTGGGAGGAGAAGGTGAAGACCCCTGTAGTGTCAGTGCCTTTCCCATAATGACAGACTTGTAGGAAGGCTGGACCAGGCATGAACCCAGCTCTTTGTGAGTGTCCTTAAAGTTCGGGCCCTGGATCCACCTAGCCATTCACTGGAGGGATCTGGAGAAAAGTTCTGTTGAAGGCAGGTGCTACAGACATGGAGATGGTTTCAGGGTGAGAGTGAGCATTAATATCATAGACAGGAGGCTTTCCAGGAAGCTCTTGTCATGGCAACCCACTGAGTGGACCCCTATCCGCATGACGCCCATTGGAAAGGAAGTAATAGGTCTCAGCACCAGATATGCAGTCTCTACTGGTAACGGTGGATTCTGACCTTCAAGCCCCAAGGCTCCAATTCCCACTTTAGGGTTTGCTTTGAAAATTAGAAAGACTAAGCTCTTAAGAAATTATGGCCTACCCCTCTGTAGAGGGGCTACCATCATCTGGGACTCCATAATGTGAGCACGGATGTACAGATGTGTGCCCAGAAGAGTGACTGTACACATACACACACACGTGTGTGTGCGCGTGCACATGCGCATATGCACATGCACCATTACGGACTGCAGGGTGGGATCTGACAATTAGCAGCCTCGGAGAAATTGAGGAGGAAAACGTGCTTGGAGGTATTTCCTACCTGTGACACCACTCGTCCAATAACATACATATTATTCTACATATGCCTGTGGAAATCTGGAGGTAGCCCCTGGTAGAATCACCGGTATTGAACAGACAAGACGCAGACCACCCCTGACAGGTATAATGGCATGTCCAGGGTCAAGGTAAGAGTAGAGAGATGTGTCTGAAGCAGTGTGGGGCCATGGCTGCACCCAGCCCTTCCTTGGGGGTCTTTGGAGAGGGGTGTGTTTGTGTCCTTGTGTACAGATGTGGTCTCGCATGCAGAAAGGGGATGAGTAGATGGCAGCCCTGAGCACTGTCTGTGTGGGTGATAATATCCAGGGTGGACATGGGTAGGTGATCTCAGGCAGTGAAGTCACTTTCTTGACTGCAGACCCCAACAGAATTTGGAACCCCACAACCAGGCATCCACATTCTATTGTAGTCTAGTACCAGACACTTGGCTGGAGACATCTGATATGGAAAGATGTTATCTTGTTCTGTGCCTACTTCCCGGGTCTCTGGCTTCCAGAAAGCCCAGGGGAATCGCTTTTTCTCTTGCCGCAGACATTGGATCAAACTTCACCCCAAACGCCTCAGAGCATTTGGCATGAGGTTCCATAAAGTAATATAAAGGAGCCTAGGCCAGGACAAGACACCCCTCTGAGCCATCCCAGAGCAGCCCCATCCGCTCCTCTTGATTTTTGGTTAAAAAGAGATATGTGGGAGTTTCTGACACTGGCTGGAGGAGGTTGCAGGACAGTGGAAACCCTGGTGATCCCTTTATGTCCACCTCAATGTCATGGTGGGCAGGGTAGAAAGACGATTGTGCAGTCTGCCTTACCTGTGCCAGAGCACATCCAAGGCCCTGAATCTGTGTCACGTTTCTCTCCTTGGTGGAGATGTGTGCAAACTGGGGAGCGGTGTGTCTGGAAGGGAGTGCCCTATGACTGAGGACCACCAAAGGGAGCCAGACAGGGCACTGAGGCCTCCTGCCTGGCGTCTGGGCACTGTCTTTTTAGAGCTCCACACAGGAGATGGGGCAGGAGCTGAATGATGAGAACCTTTGCTCTACCACCTTGAAGGACAAGAAGGTGCCCCACACTGCCAACAGAGTCCAGCGCTGGCTCAGGGTGAGTACAGGTGCTGGGGAGAAACAATACCCAGGGTCCCAAAGCAGAAAAAAAAAAGTGTCCCAAGTCCCAGAGCCAGCCTAGTACTGTGCTGGGCTCCCCCTCAAAGTCCTGAACCCACATCCATCTGCATCTTCATTGCCTCCCCAAACTTGACTCCATGGCTCTGTCCCTGTCTTGGCCAAATGCAGTGTCACTGTCCACATAGCAGTAGGAATATCAGAAAAGAGACTCTAAATGCTGCCTCATTCGACTCATCGAGAATAATTTTGCCCTGTGTTATGCATTTTCCTAAGTTGTGATGCCAGGTGTTCCCATGTCTTGACAGTCCTTCCCCAAGTTCTGCAAGTCTTGCACATAATCATGGTGAGTTGGGAGACTTTACCCAAAGGAACAGGGGGCCCATAGTACTATGACTCTTGCTCTGCCTTCTGGTTGTGAGAGAACACATCCCTGGAACCCCACCAGGGTCAGGAGAACGGACTTCATTGTGCTGCACAAAACTGAAGAAGGCCAGTAATTTATCACAGACATTGAGCCCTTCACTGATGCAAGACTTTGATGGGATTTGCTTCTGTTGCCAACTCCCATTGCTGCACTAAACATCCTACACACCCTAATATCCCTGAGTTGTATCACCAAAGAAAATGTCTCTGTGTTCCCATCTCAATAATGGGATATGTTATCAGAAATCACAGGATCAATGCCGTTCATGCAGGGAGGCGCTATTAATATGCAGTTCACAATCTGACCTGAGATACTATCAGTTCAGGCTTCACTTACTTCACTTGTTTGTATGGATGACAAGAACATTTTTTTTCCTTTTTCGTTAAAGATTTATTAATTCATTGGTTGATTGACATTCCACACCTTGTGGGAGAAGAGTGTCAGTGCAAGGAGACCCGCTTGTGGCAGCTAGTAAAAGAGGCAGCACATGGGCACAGGAGGTAATTCTTGAGGTATTGGGAGGGTACTGGAAAGCCCTGGCTAGAGACAGTCCATTTGTTTCCTCTTTGGATGGCTCTTCATAGAGCAGTGGTGTGTGCAGTGAGGGTAATTAAGAGGATGGACACCACCCCTCCCTGGGCACATGCAGTTGAATTCAAGTAGCAAGTGTGCAAGGAGAAACACTGAGGTGTATGTCCAGTTCCCCTAAGACGGACAGAAGTTCTAACACCATTGATCAAGGACACACACTCATAGCAGGTTTTGCCACCCTGTCATCTGTGACTAGGCTTGCCTCAGGCAGGACTGCCAGATAGCAGGTGGACAAGGATTAGGACTGGCCTCTGACAGGAGCTGGAAGCCCAGGGACACAGGTTCCCATAGGGATTCCCTGGGACATTGGTTTGGGAGAGTGGCCTGTCCTCTGATTTCTCTGCCTAACAGTCACTTCTCATGTCCATCTCCTCTATCTTGAACACATATCAAAGACAATATCCAGAGGATTTTGTACAGCCCCCAGTGTTTCCTAGCCTGAATATGATGCTGGCATACCTGGGGCTCAATATGCCAGGCTCAGATTTGGATCACCGTGCCCAGATCTTGCTCTCTCAGCTGCAACATCTTGAGCCCACGGAGCCAGGGTCTGGGTGTGAGAAGGGCTAGGATGAAGGATGTGGGCCAGTGGAGGGTACTGGGTGAGCCACACTGAGTAAGCCTCCATAGAGTGCAGCTGGGCTGAGATGAGTGAGTAGTCTCAGATCCCTGTCCCCATGGTCTTTCGTCATGGAAACCAGCAAGGGATTGGTTCTTGGACACAGATGACATTGAGTCATGGGAAAAGTTTCCTTTATTTCTAAGGGACATGGGAAGTCGATCATCATGATGATACTTCTCTTTATGGAGCTACGGCACTAGTTCCATAGCAAGATCCTGAACCACTTCAGGAAATTGGCTCAGCTCCCACTGGGTCACCCGCTGTATTTTCAGAGAGAAATCCGGCCCATCCCATCCCTGCTGATGGATCTCAACCTTCAGAAAGAGCAGTGGGGCCACCTGCCCTTTTCTGGCCAGTGTAGATAGTAGTCAGGGCTCTAATTCATTCTCCTGAGATGGACGAGTTGTCAGGCCCTTTTCCTGATGGGGACGACCAGCAAGGACATGCTCCTGCTCCTGGGGTTCCCGAGGGGCTCGAGCAAGCACCTATCTCAGTGGAATAACAAGCCATAGCCCCCAAGCAGCATCTCATGCTGGCTGGAACTGGCTGGAAGGATTCTCCTTCCCTGTCCTTGCCTGTTTTGTAATTTTTGTGTTTTGCATACACCTGTATAAGGGCTTCATAGATTTTGGTCATATAAGTAAAGTAGAAATTGTGGTCACTTAAACGTTTACTCTGATCCTTTTCAATGTCATATTGAGGTGCCTAAAAGTTCAGTAAGAGTGTTGCACAATTATTTACTTCTAGAACATTTCCATCACAGAGAAACCTAGTCTAATGATCACTCACTGCTCATTTCATCATGCCAGTCCCTGCAACCACTGTTTTTCTCTCTGTCTTTGGTACTTTACCTCATCTGGGATTTTCATGTGCCCAGAATTCTATGATATGGCCTTTACTGTCTGGCTACAGAACATAAGAACAATACGTATTTTTTCAGTCTTTTATAAAAATAATACTTTATTACCAGTGAATGTTCCTGAAAGAACAATCATCATGGAAAGCTCCAAAATAAACTACTTTCATTACCTTGGTTAGTGTTCCATTCAGAAACCCTGAATGGCAGAAACTGGGGAAATGTTTGGGTCCATGAGAAACCTTTAAGTTCTTTCTTTATCCTGCAGAGGCTATGTTTAAACTATTCTAGTGGGCTTTTCATAAATAATATTAAAATATCTTAAGTCATCCCATTTATTTCTAACGAGCCAGGTAATAGTCACTCGTTATTTAGGTTTTAGCCAGACTGTGCTTATGTAGAATAGTGAGTCAAATATGAAGAAGAGAAGACACGTTCCTTTTTCCAAGAAATAATATCACATAATGGATGGTGTCCCGATTCCATGATTTTCCCTCTGTGTTGTGTGTGTTTGTGTGTGGGTCTGTGTGTGTGTGTGTGTGTGTGTGTGTGTGTGTGTTTAATACTGGGGGTGGTGAGGCAGGGAGAGTTGAAGGCTGGGCTCTTGTTCTACCTGAGGTGCCCACCATAGAAAGGCACTGTCGCTGTTGTCCCCTTGGGCATTATCACTGACAGCACTCAAAGCCCTATCGTGGAACAACTGAGCCATTTCCAATTATTTGACTCTCATCATTCAAGTGACAAGTATGATTGTGCCATACATCTCTGTTTCTTTCTGTCTGATTCCTAGAATTTTCACCACTGGAACACCTGTAGTTCAGAGACATTCCCCTTGTGCTGATGGCTTCAGAGGTGCATGACAACTCAGGGAGTGAGAGGTCCCATGGTAGAGGGACTCTGGGATCCTGAAAGACCACATGAAGATCAGCCTCCAATCTGAAGATCTACTCAGCACTGTCATATGGGTAAATCTATGGTAACATGCTACCATATTTGGGGGAGCTATTTGGTAATTCAGCATAAGGGAATATAACTAGAACATGTTGAAATCAGCAAGTAAACTTCAATAGTTCTCAGCCTAGAACCTAGAGAAAATGATCAAAGAAGAACCTGGCTTCCTAAGTCAGTAGGGCACGAGGTACTCGTGATCTCAGAGTCAAGAGTTTGTACCCCACATGGAACACAGAGTTAATGTAGGAAAAAAAAGAAAACAACAGGACTTACACATGACCCAAATCAATTAGGCTTGGACAATAGAGCTGTGTGGTGGTGTGTTGGATCTTCTCTCCTGTTGATTCAGCCACTGGGTCCTGAGCACTTAGGTGGTGTCAGTGCCAATCAGGCAACCAGTATTTCTCTCTAGGTGATCAGGATCTAGATAGAAGATGGACAAACATGAACGGAAAAGGTGAATGACAAGAACATTTGCTCTATAAGAAAAGAGAAAGGGACTACAACTGGGTTCTGAGCTCCTCCACTTGAGGGGTCTGACAAGGTTGTGCTGAGGTGACATTGAGAATTCCTGTGGCAGGAAAAGAAGGAGAGAGCCCTGCACAAATCTGAGTGTATTTAAATGGCAGAGGGAACCATGGTGCAGAGGATAGGAAGCAGAATATGATGTTCTCGTAGTTGGAGTTAGAAAAGAGGCCAGAGTGATTGGAGGAACCTGAAGATGGTAGTACAGAGGAAAGGGAGGAGGGCCATGGCCTAGGGCAGGTGGACACGGCCAGTAACCTGCTCCTCGTGCTGTGTGACCACATTACCCCTCACCCAGTGGCTTAAACAACAAACATATCTCACATTCTCTGAGGAGTCTTTAAGTACAGGAATCCAGGAGTGCTTACCTAGGGGCTCCTACCAGTGCCCCTCAGTACTTTGGGGCTGTCGATAACATCAACGCAGGATCTGCTTCACTAAGAATCTGAGCTCACATACCTCAGATTGTTGGCAGGATTCCGTCCATCTCAAAAGGCGTGAGTTCTTCTGTCTGCTGTTGGACCTCCTTGTTAGGTCCTGGGCCCATATGTGTGTTTCCAGGTTCAGCATAGGGGCTTGTACTCCAGAGTGAGGATCAGAGAGAACAAGGGTCAGAGGCAGCACGTGGATGGGCAATGAGCTTTTAGAACTAAATCTCAGACGGGGCTTTTGGGTCATGTGGCCATGTTCTGTGGAATGGAAGGAATCATTAAGTCCAGACCACACTCCAACGGACAGGGTTACACAAAGATGATAAAACAGGATATGACATTTCAGGGAACCACTGGGAGGAGAATGTGAAGACCACTGCATGGTTAGTGCCTTGCTCAGAATCACAGACTGTTGAGAAGGCTGAACCAGCATGAACCTAGCTCTTTGTGTGTGTCCTCAGTGTTGGGGCCCTGGATGCACTGGAGTGCTCTGCAAAAAGTTGTGTTGAAGGCAAGGGCTACAGACATGGTGATGGTTTCAGGGTGATGGAGGGCATTGATATCATAGACAGGAGGCATTCCAGGAAGTTCTTGTCTTAGGGGGAGCCCAGGTCATGGCAACCCAGTGTGTGGACCTCTATCCACATCACACCCATTGGAAAAGATTTAATAGCTCTCAGCAGAGGATATGAAGGGGTAAGGGTAGATTTTGACCATAAAGCGCCAAAGCTCCAATCCCTACTTTAGGGTTTGCTTTGAAAATTAGAAAGCCTAAGGTCTTTGGAAAGTATGGCCCACCCCTCTGTAGATGGCTGTCACATTCTCCAAAGCCAGAATATGAATACTGATGAACAGATCTGTGCCCACAGGAGCGACTGTGCCTGCATTCACACACACACACACACACACACACACACACACACACACACACACACAATTAGGGACTGTAGGGTGAGATCTGACGAGTAGCAGTCTCAGAGAAATTGAGGAGGAAAACGTGCTTAGCGGTATTTCCTGCATGTGACACCACTCCTCCATATCATACATATTATTCCACATAAGCCTGTGGAAATGTGGAGGAAGTCCATGCCACAATCATCTGTATTGTACAGACAAGATGCAGACCACCCCTGGCGGGCATAATGGCTTATCCAGGGTCACAAACAGGTAAGAGTGGAGTTTTGTGTCTGAAGCCAGGTGGGGCCCTGGCTGCACTCAGCCCTTCTTTGGGGGCCTGTGGAGAAGTGTGTATTGGTGTCACTGTGTAGAGTTGTGGCCTTGCATGCCAAAAGGAGATGAGCAGACAGCAGCCCTGAGCACTGTTTGTGTAGGTGATATTCCAGGGTGGAATTGGGTAGGTGATCTCAGGCAGTGAAGACACTTCCTTGACCACAGACCCCAATAGAATTTGGAACACTGCAATCAGGAACCCACACTCTACTGTAGTCCACCCAGAGTTACTTGGCTGGAGACATCTGATACAGAAAGATGTACTCTTGCTATTTGCCTACATTAAGGGTCTCTGGCTTCCAGTATCCCCAGGGAAATGACTTTTACACATGCTGCAAACATTGCCACCACCTCACCCCCAATGTCTCAAGGCATTTGTTAGGAGGTTCCATTAGGCTTTACGAGAGCAGGGCTCAGTATAGATGCCTGAAAACCTAACCTAGGATTAGGATAAGGGCCTAGGGGCATGGCCAGCCCAATCCGCAGAGGTTGAGGCAGGCTCCCAGGGATGTGAATTTATTGCAAGTGTCAGGTGCCCACTCAGGCTGGAGTTTGTGTCCATGAGTTCTGCCAAATATGGCGTAGTGTCATATGGCCCTGGAGGTTACTAAAGCCCTGGAGATTTTGAGCACCTCCATTTAGTAAGGTTTTTTTTTCTGCGGGACAGGAGGAGTCCTGTTTATGGCTCAGGGTCACCCATATGGAGAGATTGAGCCAAGGCTCTGGATATGGATTCCTGAAAATGCAAACTAGGGTTAGGATTAGGGCCTAGGGGCATGGACTGTCCAATCAGCTGTCTCTGGGGGGAGCTACCTAGGGAACTCAGTTGTAAATGGAGCACAGGCTGAGGGTCACAATGCAAGTTTGTGTCCAGTGAGTCCTCAGAAAGAGGGTGTGGCTTTGGCCATGCTGGTGTCTCCAACTCTCAGGGTTTTACACAGCTCAAAACAGGTAGAAAGCCTTCTTGGAGGACAGGAGGAGTTCCATTTTCTGGCTCAGGGATATCCCATATGGAGGGATTCGAGACCAGGCCACTGGGGATAGATGTCTGAAAACACAAACTAGGATGAGAATGAGGGCCTAGGGGCAGGGTAGGTCGGATCTGCGGGCTCTTGGGCTAGCTATGTGGGAGGCAGAGTGGAGGTTGGGGCTTAGACTGAATGACAGAATGCATATTAGTGTCCAAGAATGGTTTTGTAAATGTGAGTGGCCTCAGAGGCCATGCATGTTTCTCCTAATCAGGGGGTTTGTGCATCTTCATAGGGTACGGATTCCTTCTGAAGGGCAGGGAGAGTCCTGTGATTATGGCTCCTGAGTGCCCAGACTGGAAGGTTTGTGGGCCAAGACTCTAGGGTAAGAAGTCTGAAAATCCAAGTTAGGGTTAGGGTTAGGGCCCAGGGCACGGCAGGCCCAATCTGAAGATGCTGGGGCAAGAACCCCATGATGTGAAGTTAGGGCGAGTGTCAGGCATTCACTCAGACTACAATTTGTAACCACTAGGGTCAGGGTATGTTGAGTTGGCCTCCTGAGGACATGAAGGTGTCTGCCACCCTGGGGGTTTTGCACAGATACAAATGGCAAGGTTTCGTTCTGGAGGACAGTTGGAGTACTGCTGTTTGGCTCTAGGGTCCCCCATATGGAGGGATTCAAGACCAGGCCTCTGGGCATGGATGCCTGAAAACAACCTAGGGTTAGGGTTAGGTCCTAGGGTCATGGCAGGTCCAATCTACTGCCTCTGGTGCCAGCTATGTGGGTGTCTGTCTGAGATAGGACTCAGTTTGAGGGACAGAATTGTATTAGTGTCCAGCACTGGCTTTTGTAAATGGGGGTGGCTTGGGGTCTCATGCAGCTGTCTCATAATCTGGGGGTTTCGTGCAGCTCCATAGGACACGTTTTCCTTCTAGAGGACAAGCAGAGTCCTGTGGTGTGACTCCAGTGTTCCCTATCTGGAGGGCTTGTGGGCCAGGACTCTGAGGACAGAATTATGAAATCCCAAGCTAAGGCTAGCGTTAGAGCCTAGGGCATGGCAGGCCCAATCTGCAGACACTGAGGCAAGCTCCCTGGGATGTAAATTTAGGGTGAGTGTCAGGAGTTCCCTCAGGCTGAAGTTTGTGTTCATGTGTTCTGACAAATATGGTGGAAGCCTCATGTGGCCATGGAGGTTACTACAGCCCTGCTGGTTTTGTGAAGCTCCAATTAGCAAGTTTTATTTTACGGGACAGGAGGAGTCCTGTTTTATGGCTCAGGTGTCCACCATAAGGAGGGATTCACAAGCAGGGTTCTGGGTATGGATGCCTGACAACCCAACCTAGGGTTGGGATTAGGGTCTAGGGGCATGGCAGGTCCAATCTGCTGGCCCTGGTGCCAACTGTCCCGGTGGCTGATTGGAGAACAGGACTCAGGTTGTGTCAGTCTGTGAATTAGTGTCCACAGTGGTATATAAAACCTGGGTGGCATCAGGGGCCATGCACTTTTCCGTAATTTGGGGGGTTTGTGCAACTCCATAGGGCACAGTTTACTTTTGGAGGGCACTCCAAGTCATATGGTTTGGTTCTTGATTTCTGTATCTGGAGTACTTGTGGGCCAGGACTCTTGGGACACAAGTCTTAAAACCCAAGCTAGGGTTAGGGTTAGGGCCTAGGGCATGGTTGGCTTGACCTGCAAATGCTGAGGCAAGCTCCGTGGATTTTGAATTTAGGGCGAGTGTCAGGTGTTTACTCGGGCTGGACTTTGTGTCCATGAATTCTGCCAAATATGGAGGTAGCCTCATGTGCACGTGGAGGTTACTACAGCCATGATGATTTTGCTCAGACCCAGTTAGCAAGGTTTTATTTTGCGTGACAGGAGGAGTTCTGTATTATGGCTCAGGGGTCATCCATATGGAGGGATTCAAACCAAGGCTCTGGGTATGGATTCCTGAAAACCCAATCTAGGGTTAGGATTAGGGCCTAGGGGCATGGCATGCCTGATCAGCTGTCTCTGGGGCGAGCTACCTTGGGGACTGAGTTGTAAACACAGCTCAGACTGAGGTTCACAAATTGACTTGTGTCCAGTGAGTCCTCCAAGAAGGTGGATGGCCAAGGCCATGCAGATGTCTCTTACTCTGAGAATTTTACACAGCTGCAAACCGCAGGAATTCCTTTAGGAAGGCAGGAGAAGTCCTATTTTCTGGTGCAGGTGTATCCCATATGGAGGGATTTGAAAGAAGACTACTGGGGACAGATGTGTGAAAACACAAGCAAGGGTTAGAATTAGGTCTGCTGGCTCTTGGGGTAGCTATGTGGGTTGCAGAACAAGGGTCCTGTCTCAGAATGTGTATTAGCGTCCAGTGAGGACTCCTTAAATGGGGGTGACTTCAGAGGCCATGCATGTTTCTCCTAATCGGGGGGGGGGGTGTTTGTGCAGCGCCATAGGGCACAGTTTCCTTCTGAAGAGCAAGGAGAGTCCTGTAGTATGGCTCCTGAGTCCCCAGTCTGGAAGGCTTGTGAGCCAGGACTCTAGGGAAAGAAGTCTGAAAACCCAAGCTAGGGTTTGGGAAAGGTCCTAGGGCATGGAAGACCGGATCTGCAAATGCTGGGTTGAGCTACTCGGTATCTGAGCATAGGGCAAATGTCAGGCATTCGCTCAGACTAAAGATTGTGACCACTAGGTCCGCCAGAAGTTGAGGTGGCTTCCTGAGGACATGGAGTTTTCTCTCACATTGGGGGTTTTGCGCAATGCCGAATAGCAATGTTTTATTCTGGGGAATGGGTAGAGTCTTCTTGTATGGCTCTAGGGTACCCCACTTGAAGGGATTCATGAGCAGGACTCTGGGGATACATGCCTTAAAACACAGCATACAGTAAGAGATCGGGCCTAGGGACATACCAGGTCCAATCTGCCAACTCTGCCTTGTGGAAAAGGACTCTGAGGACAGAAGTCTGAAAACCCAAGCTAGGGTTAGGGATAGGTCCTAGGGCATGGCAAGCCCAATCTACAGATGCTGAGGCGAGCTCCCAGGGATCTCAGGTTAAGGCGAGTGTCAGGAGGTCGCTCAGGCTGGAGTTTGTATCCATGTGATCCTCTGAATGTGGAGGTCGCCTCATGGAGCCATGGAGTTTGCTCCCACTCTGGGGTTTTTGCACAGTTCCAAATAGCTTGATCTATTCTGGGGGACAGGTGGTGTCCTGTTTCATGGCTCATGGGTCCCCCATATGGAGAAATTGGACAGCAGGGTTCTGGGTACGGATACCTGAAGACCCAACCTATGTTTAAGGTTAGATCCTAGTGGTATGGCAGGTCTTAGATCCTGGCTCTGGGCCGAGCTATCCATGGGGCTGTTTTGAAAATGTGTCTCAGGCTACGGGTCACAATGGGTGTTTGTGTCCTGGGAGGCCTGTAAAATTGGGCATGGCCTCAGTGGCCATGCAGCTTTCTTCCAACTCTGAAGGTTATGCAGAGCTGCAAAAAGCAAGGATACCTTCTGGGGGGCAGGAGAAGTTCTGTTCTGTTTCTCAGAGGTCCTCCGTGTGGTTTGATTCAAGAGGAGGGCTCTGAGTATGGGTGCCTGAAACTCCAACCTAGGGTTAGGATTAGGGTCTTGGGGCATGGCAGGTCCAATCTTCTGGCTCTTGTGCCAGCTGTCCCAGTGAGAGGTGTGGTCCTGTTGTATGGCTCAGGCAACCCCCTTGTGGAGGGATTCAAGTGGAGGGCTCTGTGTTTGGATGCCTGAAACCCCAACCTAGGGTTAGGGGCCAAGGGGCATAGTTGTTCCGATCTGCTGGCTCTGGAGCCACCCTTCCTGGTGGCTGATTGGAGAGGACTTACCTGAACACAGAGCTCTCGAAGAGGGTCACAATATGCTCAAGGTGGCCCTCACGCATGGTCATGGCCTCATGGGCAATGCAGGTTTCGCCTACCCTGAACTTTTGACACCATGCTCACAGCAAGGTTCCGTGCCATGGGGAAGGAGGTTTTCTGATTTGTGAATCAGGTTCCCCCCTGTTCAGGGATTGGAGATAATGTCTAGGTTCAAATGCCTGAAAACCCAGGTTGAGAAGAGATGAAGACCAACGGCCATGGAGGGTCCAAGGTGCTGGGTGTGCGTCCAGCTATCTGGGGGTCTGTCGAGAGGTCTGGACTCAGGCCATGTCAGAAAGAGCATTAGTGCTGAGGGCATCCTAAGAAATTGGGGTGCGTTCGAGGGCCGTGCAGGTTGATCCTCATTTGGGGTTTCTGGGCAGCCCCATAAGGAAATGTTTTTCTTCTAGTGAGCAGGCAGAGTGCTCCGGTGTGGATCTGGAATTTCCAATGTGGAGGGCTTGTTGGCCAGGAGTGTGAGGACGGAAGTCTGAAAATCCAAGCTGGGGTTAGGTTTTGGACAGAGGCCACGGCAGGCCCACTATGCAGAGGCTGAATCGAGATCACCTGCACGTGAAGTCAGGGCGATTAACAGATGAGTGCTCAGGCTGGAGTTTGTGTCCATGACAGCCCCTTCATGAAGGGGGAGCCTCATGAGGCCATGGAGGTTTTCCCACTTCAGGGGTTGTGAGCTGCTCCAAACCGCAAGGTTTCCATCTGCGGGAAACTTGAGTCCTGGTGGATGGCTCCAGGTCGCCCCTTACAGAAAGACTCGAGAGCAGGGATTCTAAGGGTGGATGACTGGACACCCCACCTCACATTCCCATTGGCTCATAGCGACAAGGCTGACTCAATCTGCTGGCTCTGGGATGAGCTTCCAAGGGGGCCAAGTTGAAACTGAATCTCGTGAGGATGGGTCATAATGTGGATTTGTGTCCATGGAGACCTTGGAATGTAGCGGTGGCTCAGGGGCACTTCAGGATTTTCCTACCCGGAGGGTTTGACACAGCTTCAAAGGGCAAGCTTCCCATTTGGAGATGAGAGGTGTTCTGTTTGGTGTCTCAAAAAACCCCCAAATGTGGTATACAATACCAGGCCCTGAAGAGAGACGCCGGGA
>PISX010026513.1:0-24371 GCA_004024625.1 Mellivora capensis | reverse complement strand
CCCTCCTGTTCTGGAACCTTGGGAGCAGAGGGCTCCCCTCCTGTTCTGGAACCTTGGGAGCAGAGGGCTCCCCTCCTGTTCTGGAACCTTGGGAGCAGAGGGCTCCCCTCCTGTTCTGGAACCTTGGGAGCAGAGGGCTCCCCTCCTGTTCTGGAACCTTGGGAGCAGAGGGCTCCCCTCCTGTTCTGGAACCTTGGGAAGTACTTCACAGAAACAGGCAGTGTTCAGGCTGGAGTTGGTGACAAACACCCAGAAAACTAAGCCTGTGGGGCAGGGGAACAAGGCCACGATTAATAAAGCAGCAGGTTGCGTAGCCGGGAATGAGGAAGGCAGGTAGTTTGCTGCCTCGCTCAGTTGTGCACGGGTGTGTGTGCGGAGGCTTCCTCGCGTCAGCGGGGGGTGTCCGAGGTGGGGAAACGCGGGTTGGGGGGGGGCGTGTGTTTGACCTTCAGCTTCCGTTGTAGGACGTTGGCTACCATGCCTGGAACGGGGAAATGGAAGAGATGTCGCTAAGAGCTTATCTAGAGATACGGGACACGCACCAGACATCAGCTCAAAGATTTCCAAACAGCGTACTCCCCGCGGGGGGTCCTTTTGCGAAAGGTCTCTCATGTCGCGACTGGCATGGGCTCTGCCCGTATGACAGACCTTTAGAGGAGGAGTGGGAAGTGGAAACCAGACGCTGTGCACATGGACGAGGCTCCACTGAGGCTGGGAACAGGGAGGACGGTGGATGGGGGGTGACGTGGCATCAGGGGAGGTCATCTTAAAAGGGCAAAAAACGTGAGCGCGCCTCCGTGTTGGGTGGGAGACAGCAGAGGGGCTGACCCAGGCGAGGGGCGGCTGGTGGGGGTGGGGAGGGTGGGGTTGGAGGGAGACAGGAAAGCCCCTCTCATGGCTAAGGAGGAAGTTTCAGGTGGTGTCACTCAGTCATTTTAGCATGTTTGTAGTGAAGTCACCATGCGGGTCCCCCAGAGAGTGTGGAATGTTTGAGGCAGAGGTGGAGGGGACACGCGGGGGTGGACAGCACAGGCTCGACCTCAACACCCTGCTTCTAGTGGCTGCCTACCCCTCCCCCAGCTGCCTGCGCGACAGCAGAGAAGGCCAACGGTTAGACCCACACGCAGTTGCTAGGCCCTGAACACACCAGTACCAGGGCCTGGGCCGCGGGGGGTGGGGGGGGGCTCCCTCCCCCTGCCGGGAAAGCCCCGTCCGCAGCCCGTGTGGCAGGCCCTGCCGTCCTGTGGTGGGACCCGTCTAACTCTGGGCCGGCCGCCTGGATTGGAAGGGGCTTGGATGCCCCTCGAGACCCCTTGCTGTCTGATGCTTTTCCTCCAGCCGGGTCTTTGCCACCCGTTCTTCCCAGCCCCCCTGCCCTGCTGGGCTTGGGGAATGTGGGGTACACCGGGGGGCTGCGAGCCGACTGCTCTGCATTGCCAGCGAGTGGGTGCGGTAAAGCTGGCCCCAAATGAGGCGGCGCGGAGTCCCTCCAGACCCTGCCCCCGATAGATGAAGACATCATCTGAGGTCTTTCAATAAAGGCCTTCCCCTTAGGCTTCGAGGGGCTTCGGAGCCTCTGGAGGGGACTGACTGCCTTCCCCCCGGGCTGCTGAATTACAGATTCTCCAAGTGAGCCCGGTGGCGGTGGCCCCCACATTCCCCGCCACCCGAGGCTCCATGTGTTTCCTGTTCCTAGTGGTTTGGACTGAGAGGTGGAATAGGTGGAAGGAGAGGAGTTTCAACCCCAACTGCCTCGGCCTGCGGACTCCACGGGACGGTTGGGTCCTGTCTCAAACATCCAAAGGCAGCTCTTGATTTCCTCCCCCGCCCGGCTGGCTCCTCCCCGCGACCTTCCCCGCATCGGTAAAGAACCAAGGCGCAAATCCTTTTGACCCGACCTCTCACACCACCTCTCGAGTCCCTGCATTTCTCTCCATCATCCTGGCACTCGAACCGGCGCTCCCATCCGGCCCGGCCTGTGGCCGTGTCATGCAGTTGCTCTGTGCTTTTGCCGGTTCATCTGCTGCTCTCCACACGGGAAGCACACGGTGTCTTGAAACGAAGGCGAAGTTTCGTCAGCCTCCTGCTTAACCCCCGCTGGGGCTTCTTTCTGTTGTTGGAGCATCAAACTTGCACCTCGGGCAGAAGAAACATCTGGTCTACCTTCAAGTGATGCTTAAAAAAGGGCCTTACTGAAGGCCCGAGAAGTAGCCAACACAATAGCAGCACCCCAGTTTTGTGTTCCTTTCCTAAATGTCCAGCTCTGCGGTTCTGGATCCTTTTAAGTCATCACTTTCCTCATAGTATGTTTTCCTAATCTGGACCCCCAGTAAAACAGGTGACATTTTAATCCGTTTCTTTACGACCACGTAACAGAGGGGCCCTGACTTCCTAGCCAAAAGTAGTAGGGACCTTACCACCTGCCCTCCGTTCTACTGCCTCTGCTCAGCCAGTTCCCCATTTTAGGGTCCGTTAGGATGTCTCCCGTTTTCTCTTAAGAAATTCAGTATCAGATTTTGTATCACTTTTTTGGCCGTAACTCAAAACAAAAACTCCAAAGGGCATTGAACAATAAACGCTATGATTTTCCTTAGGAGTGCAGAGGGGGACAGACTGTAGGGCGACCACAGAAGTCGCTCGGCACTGCTGTGGAGAAGCTGGGTTCTTTTGCCTCTGCCCTTTGCCCGGGCTGACTTCCCTGCAACAGGCTGTTTGCAGAAGTTTGGGGCAGGGCATCCAGACACGGCCGTGGCAGTGAGAAGCCCGTCTTCTGTAGCTCTTAAGAGCCAGGACACTTTCCCAGAAGCTTCCCCACCTCCATGGTGACAATTGAGTCATCTGTCCATTCCTAAACCAGGCATGGGTTCAGTTACTCAGGATTTCCTTTCCTGGAGCTTGGGTTGTCCACTTCCTCTGATGTGCATGGCTGCGCGGAAGAGAAGAAACACCCAAATGTTGGGACTTGTTTGAGAAGGAAGGGGAGGGTTAGGTAGCCACTGGTGGCTGATTCTCCAGCATATAAACAGATCTCATTTTGGAAATGCCGCCTACACGATAGACACACTTAGGACTTCATGTCCCTTACTCCATGTGGTTCCCCCAACAAAGCTGGAGAAGCAGGTAGTAGGAGGCTCAAGAGTGATGGGCCCCGGGCCGCTGTGCTCAGCAGCACATAGATCAGAGCTCGGGCTCCACCTTCCGTGCCATCTCCAAACCCACAGTACTTGTACTGCCCCCATGGGAACCCTTGGAACTATGACTCTGCAAAAACAAAACAAAACAAAACAACTGCATTTCTTAGGAACTGAGTGCACAGAAGGCTTTCAGATGTTCTTAGCCATGACATTCTTCAGACATGACTCCTAGTTCAAGAGCGAGGCAGCTCTAATTAGTCGGGACTCAGGGCGGCAACTAGAGTTCCTTCTCAGCTCCCCACCCTGGATAGCACCCAAGGTGCTTCTGGGAGCGAAGGCTTCTCGGAACACGCTGGCGACATGCACAACCACGTCCAGCCAGGCAGCCCCGGACCACTGGGTGCAGAGCCACTTGCGTGCCTTCTAGATCCCCTTTCTCTCAAAAGGGATTTTGAAGATGACATGCTTCTTTTGTACTTTGTGCTTTTGGTCCTCTGCCCAGAGGATTGAAGAAAGAGCCCTGGGAAGGTAACCATCTCAGTTCACGGTGATGCTATCTACCGGGCTGTTAGTTGGAGCCAGGGATGCGGCAGAAGACCCTAGGTCCAGTCCCTGTGAGACCTGTGCTCTTGAAGTCTCACTTATTTTGGTCTGTTTGACATGCAGTTACCAAGCAGTCATGCTGGGGCCCCAGCTCACAGCCTGCCATCTGCCTTACTCTCCTGTCCTTGTCCTCGCCTCTGTCATTGCCCCTTGGAGAACCCTCCCTGCCTGTTTCTGTTTGCTTCGATCTCAGCCACGCTTCTTCGTAAGTCCCACCACATCAGAAAGGACTCCCCACGTACCTAGGCCGTTTAGCGGTTTCTCCCTTCCCTTCCCAGACTTCTGCGACATTCCTTTGTTCATGACCCCGGTGGCATTTGTATTGACTAAACTCGTCATAAGAGCTCTTTGTTTTGAAAGGTCTCTTTTTGGCCGGGCTGTAAGCACCTCAAGGATAAGTCCCAGGTCTTCAGTTTCAGCATCTCCAGTGTCTGGAGAGAGAGGGGAGACACATGCCAGTCACGAAGCACTGTCAAGTATCCCTTTAGTTCCTCACCTCGGTGGGAGGGACCATCCATCTGTCACTTTCTCTTTAAAGATGGAATGCCGGGGTGTGTGACTTAAGGGATTCTTCCAAGTTTACAAGGCCAGAAGGAAAGCTTCTAAGCTTTCGCAGGTCTTCTAAGTCCTGCGCTCCTTCCACTGCACAAAGGTAGTCGTAAGCAAATGCCACAGTTACAGGGCGCACAGCGAATATTACGGGAGCTCAGAGCCAGAGGCTTTTGTACTTTGGAATAGTTGATGAAGGCCGCCTGGAGAAGGCAGAAATCAAGCTGCCTCTTGCAGAGTAGACTGGGTGTGGAGAGGATGGCACAGGAATGATCCGTGAGTTGATCAGGAGCAATGTGCCTGGCCCGTGGAAGACAGCAGGACAGTCCCTGAGAGGCAAAGGCAAGTGCACTGAGGGAGGCAGCTCCGGAGCAAGGCTCCGAATGGCCTCTGTGGGAGCCGAGCCTCTTTCTTCCCTTGCGGACCACGAGTCCAGAGGTGGGTCACTAGGAGAACAGGCTTCCTCCTGCAAGATTACTCCTGAACCCAGGAAATAGTATTACCTCGAAGTGAGGAGCTGCGCTACCAGACAAAACTGGGGGCTGATTCTGAGGACAAGGTGGGGTAAATGGGGGAGAGGGGATCTTGTGAGCCCTGCACATTTTCCCCTGGATCTTCATTCCAATATTGCCCGATCCGTGTCAGCTACAATACCTGGCAGGCTGTGAACTCGGTAATGTGACTCAACAGCAGGAGGACTCAGACTCTCAGTCTGGGTTTGCAGCCCTCTTGGCTCTGCTCTCCAAAGGATGAGCTTCAGCCTGGGCTTAGAAGTCTCTAGGCTTCCATCCGTGGCTTGAATTGAGACCTTCAGGATTTGAGCTTGTTACTCTCTTCTCTAAATTATTCACTGCCATTAATAGCAGCCACCCATCTATGGCCTTGACTTTCTTTACCCGTAATATTTTAGGATGGCGCAGTGCTGTCTCCCAGAGCTGGGCCCTCACAGTGGGTGTGCCGTTCCAGGTAACTTTCGGGGAACTAATTCCCAGCATGCCATGGGCTGCTGGGTTCCCGTCTCAGAGAATTAGCAGACTGTCGCTGCTTCCTACCCTCTCCCCCAGACAGGTGACCATCGTGGCTAGGCCCCATTTCCCTACTTCTCTCATTTGCAATATGCTCTCCTAGCTCCAAATTCCCTGCCAGTTGGGAACTTTTCAGGGACCAGTAATGAAAACAGGGTCTGTTCTAAGGAAAAAAGAAAATGTTCTGAAAGAATGTTGGGAGCTCACAGAATCATGGGAAGTTGGAAGATTCGGTTTGGATGATGGAGACAAACCAAAGCCAAATCCGCAGAGCCAAGAAACAGTATGACAACCTTCTGATGGTTTTGAAGCATTGCTGGGTGCCAGGGCCACAGCATAGCTTCTGAGTGCCAGCTGGGTGAGGGTAGAGCCCCACACCCGGGTGGGAGCAGGAGAGGGGATATCTGCCTTTCTAAGTGAGTGGGCACCAAGACAATCCAGCATCACAGTAGGTCCCCAAAATGGGAGAAGAAGGACTGCTGCATTCTGGGGAGCTAAAAATAATGAGAGAGCGGAATGGCTGGATTTACAGACAGGCTTGCAGGGGAGAAAGGAGCCAGAATTCCATATAAAGGTAGTGTTGTAAATTTATAAATTCTAGGAAAATAGCTGCGCATTGAATTCCTGTACTGTTTGAATCTGGCCTTGTCTTCAAGGAGCACAGGTTTGTGGGAAAACAAACTCAGGATTCTCTATTACATTCTCGACATTCTGAGGCTAATAGTAAAAGGTCCTTCCTTGATGAAGAAAATGGATTGGACCGTTGGAAACACAGAGAGACACTTAAATGTGTCTCTTTGGTGTCTTTTCCTTTCCTAATGTCCGAAAGATTGAAAAAGAAGACGATAATTGTCACTTATGAAGCAAGGAAAAAAGCAAGACAAAAAAGATGAGGAGTGATCAGTTTTCTCTGTGGCAAATGTTGTGGATGATGGGAAACGGAAGAGGAGAAAACAGTGTGAATTATGTAGCTCTCAGCTAGCTGACAGATGCAGGCTAAAGGTGTATCCGTTGAAGAACTTTCAAATCCTTTTCCACTAAAAAAATAAAAAGAGGGACCCAGTTCCCCCTGCAGGTACTCCTGGATCATTTTGCTCATTCAGCTGTCGGGACTTTATTGGCTTTACTGAGTGCCAAAGATCAAAGCACAAATTGCATTTCTCTGATGGCCCCAGAAAGTATTGTGGTAGAGAGTCTCTAAAGATAGTTTCCATTGACGCCTTTTGTTGTTCCCCCTCCCCTTGTATCTGGCTGCCTGGGGACTTGCGTTGACCAATTAAATGCAACAGAAGTGACGAGTGGCGGCCCCTCCCCTAGCCTTTAAGGGGCCTGGCAGTTTCTTCAGATGCCTCCACGGCTGCCATGCTGCCAGGAAGCCCAGGCTCGCTCAGAGGCATGCTGAGCCATGGGCAGAGCCCAGGAAGCCTTCTCAGACCTTCCGGCTCAGCCCAGCCACGCTGAATGCAGTGCCTGTTTGCTGCCAGGTAAGACACAGGGCCTGGCTGAGGCCAGCTGGCCCCCGGAGACCATCAACAGTGGAGTTTCAAGCTGCTGTTTCCATGGTGGGGTCTGCAGCAACAGATAACTAGAGCAAGGAGATTCGTACCAGCTCAATCGGCAGGACCCTGCCCAGGCTGAAGGAATCAGAGGCTTTCAGGTAGGATAGGGGAAAGTGGTGATTCGGGAAAACTCTGGCGTGCAGCCTCCTGAGAGTGGGGAGACGGGAGGGACTAGGAAGGGGCCGGGGTGCAGCAGAAGAGGTGTGCCTCCCACCCCGGCCTCCTGCTCACTTGCCTGTGGAACACACACCCGCCTTCCCCCCGTAGCTTGTCCTTGCTGTCCACGCCCTCCTCCTCACTTCCGGTCCCTGTGTCCCCCGCAACAGGACCCTCTGGCATCAGCAAGTACTATTTTCATGTAAAATGAAAATGAAAGGTAGAATGAGAGGTAGTGCTTGGAATTGTCAAGGCAGCCCCAAAATGGGCCCCCCTTAGGTCGTCATATTAGTTTTCCAAAGATGAGGGTAAAATGGAACCACGAATCTGTGAAGTACCCCTATGACTTAACCCGTTTGACACCCAGGAGAAGCCTTGCAAAATTCTGGTTTTACGGACGCATTTGTGTGTGTGTGTGTGTGTGTGCCGAGTTGTGTCTTCTGTGAAATTAGTTTTTGAAATCACAAGGGTCAAACTTATGAAGAACAAAATGGATCCAGTTAATGGTAAACTCTAGAAACATAGGAGCAAACAGCTGAAGAGAGAAGCAAAACATTTAGATAAGCAGGCAGGTTCAGGATAATGGAGTGATTAAAGCCACAAATACAGTGGCTCCGCTCCTGTGTTAGCAGTGCGTTTCTTCTCTTGGGCAAGAATTTGCAGGCAGGGATGATGGGCGTGTTTCTAAACGCCCAACACCAGCCACGGGAAATTCGTACCCTTCCTTCGATTTTGATGAAACCATAGAGATTGATGATGTGAAGTTAGTAGGGAATGGCCCTTGGCGAGCTGAGCCTGCACGTGATGGTCATTGAGCCCGGGTCCCACTTTCCAAAGGCCTGTGAAGGGGGCCTGACCATCCCCCCGCCCCTGGCTGTGCACGAGGCAGCTCACAGCTGGGTCCTGGCTGGGGCTGCTCCTCTCCCGCCCCATCGCCCTTCCTAAATGTTGCCCAACCCCGCATTAACTGAGCCGTGTGACCTTGGGCAAGTCAACCTCCACAGACCTCAATTTCCTCATCTATAAAATGAGGAGGTGGGATGAGGCCCCGATTTTGTAAATAAATGTTATTTAAAAAAAGAAAGAACAGTGCAGGGAAAGAGACGGTGTGTGCGCGAGGCACACCTGGACCATACCCTGCCACTTGTTGCTTCTCACAGGGAAATCTTATGAGAGATTCTTCAAAACTGTGATCGGATCCAGTTTTAGGCAAGGTTTATATTTTATATTTTATTTTTTAAATTATTTTTCTCCTTTTAGAAAAAAAGCCAAACTCAGCCATTTGGGACTCTGCATTCCCACTCTTTCTTCTCTTTTATTTGTGGCACATTTCTTCTCAGTGATTCTTTCAATGCGTTTTGTTTTTGTTTTTGTTTTTTTTTTTTGCATTGAAAATAGACATTTTGCTTATACAAGGCAGAGTTTCAAAATAACAGTTATATAAAATATGTAGATATAATGGACAGGGAGTATAAATAGAAATGCATATACATAGGAAATGTCCCCGAGTTCCATTTGCTTCCTTCTGGATCCTTAAATCGAGTGGATTCGTGCAGCATGATACCTCTCTGCTTCCTTTCAGTTCATGCAAGCACCTCAATAGGGGTAGCGTTTTGGAGCTGCCAACGCTCTTATCCTTGTAGACGTCTCTTAAGCCAGCAGGATGGTCCTAACTGTCTTAGCGTCTCCGGCTTTTTTCTTTTCTCTGTAAACTTCAAGTCAGGATGAGGGACGGAATGGTCAGGCTGCTAAGCTATCCTGAATAAATGTCACATGAAACAAAAGGAAAGCCGAGGCTTTCGGCCACTCCCAGGAGACCTTCAGCTGCTGGGATCTGGGGAAGTCAGCTCTGCACCCGAGGCTGGACCGGGTGGGTCCCGAGCGTCCATCCTGAGACTGGAGAGCCTAGGAGGTGTCTTGGCTGGGCGCCATCGATACAATGATGCCAAGACGTCTTTCTTATCATCCCAACGGGCTCTCTGCTGGCGCCCAAGATCTTGAGTCATTTCCAGGTCCTCTTTGGCTAGGGCAGGGTCGGCGCCTTCGCTCCAGCCTCTGCTGCCCTCAGTCTCTCCCTGGAGTGCCCTAGGTCGTGTGGGTAGTTTTCTGTGTCCTCCTCTCTGCCATTGGTTCCCCTAGTCATTGGCACCTCTTCCATGATTTCCATTTCAACACTGGGTGTCTGCGCAGTGCGCCTGTAAAGCAGATCATTCACAGGTTTTGAAAAGAGAGGGTCACCCTCAACATGAGCGAACAGACGGTTCCTGTTGAACACTTAGATGGGGAAAGCCTAGCTCACCTCCATTCAGGGCTGGCAATGAAATCTTACTTTGGTATTTTAAGCCACTCATCCGTCAAAGATTCCCCATGCTGTCGGAGCAGCATGCCCCCTCTTTTCCAGTCCTCTGCTAAAAAGCAGTAGTTCAAATGGCAGGAACAAAAAGGAGAGAGTAACCGGGAGTCCGGCAAAGCCAAAGCATTGCATCTTGCTAAAAATGATGCAATGGTCATAAAGCTTTTAAAACAGTTCTTGGTACTTGGCATGTGTTTAAAGAAGCCAATCTATTAACCAGTCCCTGAGCAACCAAGAGTGGTGCCGGCAGAACATTTTAATTCCACGTGTCTCCCTGTCACTGAAGGCCCCGCGTATCTGGGTCAGCAGTTTCTCCCATGGGTTTTGTCATCTACCTCTTGAGGACAGGCAACTCTTTAAGACATTTCAAAGTAAATACTTTGAAGCCAAAGAAAACAAAAGCACCAATTGGAAGAGAGAAGCTGCTCCCCATGTTCCCTGCAGAGGTATTTGCCGCAGCCGAGATGTGGAAGCAAACTAAGTGTCCATTGATAGAGAAATGGATAAAAAAAGACGTATATATATATATACAAGATAGAATATTACTCAGTCTTAAAAAATAATGAGATTTTGCCACTTGCAACAACATGGATGGACCTAGAAGGTCTAAGTTAAGTAAGTGCTAAGTTAAGTAAATCAGACAAAGACAAATGGCATATGATCTCACTCATCTGTGGAACTAAAAAAGAAAAATGAACAAACAAAACAAGACATACAGAGAACAAACTGGTGATTGCTAGAGGGGCGGGGCTGGGGGGGCAAGTGAAATAGGGGGAGGGGATTCAGAGGCACAAACTTCTAGTTGCAAAATAAGTAAGTCACGGGGCTGCCATGTACGGCACAGGGAATGTAGTCAATCATGGTGTAATAACTTTGTGTGGCATCAGGCAGTAAGTAGCCTTCTCATGGGGATCATTTCGTGATGCATGAAAATGCTGCATCAGTGGGATTTACACCTGAAACTAACAGGCTCCTGGGTGTCAGCCCCCCGTCAGTTACCAAGTACGTAAGCGCATTGAGCTCCGTGGAGGGAGAGCTAAGCTATAGTCAGGACTCTAGGCCAGTGTACTGAAAATGATTTGCTAAAAGTCAATCTGTTGAATGACCAACCTACCTAATAACCCATCTGTAAAAAATAAGTTTACAGCAGAGAATCGATTCACCACATGACCAAGTACTGCTTTTCAGGTTTATGAATTCTTAAAGATATATTTATCAATATTTCTTTACTATAGTCAGAGAATATTGTTATTTTCATCTTATCGGCATATTTATTGGCCAAACATACCAAATTTACAAATTCTTGTAAGATTCTACTTTTAACATCTCATGCTTAAGAAAGATGGTGTGCGTCTTTTAAAAATCAGTATAGTCACTATAATCTCTTAAGAACATAACTCCAAATACAACATCTCATGTGGAAATTTAGTTAAAACGACACTTTGAAAGTCCTTATAAAAGTCATTTTTAAATTTTGCCAACATTTTAGCATTTGGGAGACTGTTTTGACAGATTTCCAAGTCACACATCAGCCTTCGTGTGTTTATTTATTTATTTTTTAAAAGATTTTATTTATTTATTTGTCAGAGAGAGAGAGTACAAGCAGGCAAAGTGGCAGGCAGAGGCAGAGAGAGAAGCAGGCTCCACACTGAGTAAGGAGCCCGATCCCAGGGACTCGATCCCTGGGACTCGATCCCAGGACCCTGGGATCATGATCTGAGCCGAAGGCAGTGGCTCAACCAACTGAGCCACCCAGGCATCCCCTAGTGTGTTTATTTCTAAATGATCTTTGAGGTTTATGGCATTTCTCTCAGTTGGGATGGTATTAACAGCTTTCAAAGATGGACGTGAATTTTTAGATGACTTTTTCATTTCGGCTTCACAGTGGCATTTCACGGAACATTCATTTTGCCATCAGGCTCTCTGCTCGGTGGAGAGCTTGCTTCCACCCCCTCTCTCTGCCTGCCTCTCTGCTTACTTGTGATCTCTCTCTCTCTCTCTCTGTCAAATAAATAAATAAATAATAATAATAAAAAGAAATACAAAAGTCAGGCCGACATGAATGAGTGCATAAATAAGAAAGTATCCCTATCTTTAATGAGTACGTTCAAGAAAATATATTCATGGTTGTACTGTAGCAATTGCATATCCATCAGATTGGTTATTGGGTAGGTTCTTTCCTTCTGAAAAGGAAAGAAAATTTGGTTCATTCTTTTCTTTCCTTGAGGTAGAGCAGCCCCTTGTCACCAGTTAGGTTCTGGCTGCCGTGTCTCCAGTGGGTGGCCTTGGAGGGCCTCCCAGGGCCAGCTCTCCCTTTGGTCAGTACAGGAGTGGGCGAGCCTGAGAGCCAGCCTCAGTAGCCAGGAAAGAGGGTCTTGCTTCGATAGGACAGCGGAATCATGATGATGCTCTTTTCTGGGAAGGAAGGGAGAATCCCATCCAGTGTGATTCTTGCACTACTCACCTCGATTTTCGGTAATAGACCAGAATTCCCACCAACACTACACAGAGCACAGCGACAGGTATGATCACCACTGCAAGAGAACAGAACCGAGCTGTCATGTGGAGAGTCCCAGCAGCAGGAGTGAGAATGTCTAAGGGTTTGAAAACTCTTGACAGCTGACAGTCTTGCAGAGCCATCCAAATGCCCTCCCAGCCAGCTGACTGTTATTAACATTTCTGGAGGTCTACACAGCCCCATTTACCCTAGTTCTGGGCAGAAAACGCATTCTTCTCCCACCGATACCGCCAGTTCAAAGTATCCCCTTTCATGTCATACCACATCCCCCCCTCCTAATCCATCCTTCCTGGTCAGGGTGACACAGTGACGGGACACGAGGGGAAAGTAAAGGCTTCAGACTTCACAGACTGGGGTGGGAGTATGTGGACGGGAAACCAGGTCCGCTGCTAAATCCAAAGTCAGAAAATAGTTGTCTGTGGGTCAGCCTCCCCCTTTCCTTCAACTTCACAGAATCTCGATTGAGAAACAATAGCATTCAGTGCCATGTTTCTTCCAATTTCATCTTTTTTGTTTTGTTTTGTTTTTTAAGTAGGCTTCATGCCCAGCGTGGAGCCCAATGCGGGGCTTGAACTCACGACTCTGAGATCAAAACCTTAGCTGAGATCAAGGGTAGGACGCCTAACCGACTGAGCCACCCAGGCATCCCCATCATTATTGGTTTTTTATTGGCAACTTTTTATGGCAGAGGAAGAGTGGTAAGAAGAGAGAGGATGTAAAAGGTGTTAGGGATAAGAGGAGAGTAAGGCAGTATGGCTTAGGAGAGGGGAAAGATTCTGTTTGGGTTCAGTTGAAAGGAACAGCCTGGGGGCTCCTGGGTGGCTCAGTGGGTTAAGCCTCTGCCTTCAGCTCAGGTCATGGTCTCAGGGTCCTGGGATCGAGCCCTGCATTGGGCTCTATGCTCCGCAGGGAGCCGCTTCCCCCTCTCTCTCTGCCTATTTGCGATCTCTCTCTCTCTGTCAAATAAGTAAAATCTTAAAAAAAAAAAAAAAAAAAGGAAGAAAGGAACAGCCTGGAGGGGTGGGAGTACTTGCATATAGGAGGCCAGCAGCTGCAGGGCATTTAAGATTAGACAGGACAGGAAGCTTGGGATCTCTGTGTGGAAGCCAGAGGGCTAGCCTGCAGGCATGGCGAGCCTATTTCAAAAAACACTTGGATCGGTAATGAGCCCCAGGCAGAGTTGGCCGATTTGCCTCGCTATTGTGAAGTCTCCGTGCAGACCCACAGCAGCTACAGGAGAGATGACGATCCTGAACTTCTGGGGGCTGGGGTCTGACTGTGGTACAGGTTTTCTCAAGGGCAGTTGACAACATATACCGACAGCTTCCGAGAAGGCCACACCCATGGACTCTTTTTAGTCCCTCTTCTAGGGATTGATTCCAAGGAAATGGGAAATACACCAGGCGTTTTCACTGAAGTATTGTTTCAAACAATTCTTAAAATGTTAATCTTAATCTCTTATTAATAGAAAATTAATTAAACTATAGTCTACCCATACATTAGACTATCATCCAGCTTTTAAAAATGATAAAACGAATCTCTATGTATTAACACAGAAAGATGTCTCCAATATCTTTTTTTTTTTTTTTCCCCTTAAGGACTTTATTTCGGGCTGTCACATTTATGTCACCATGTGGAACCAGATAGAAATTTATCAGGTAGACAAATATGTAGCATTTAGTAATTAGATTAAGATACTTGTGCATTCTTTAGTATTATTATTTTTTAGGAAACATAATTACTAAGTCATCATCAGGTCTAAGATGTCTCCAATATCGTAAGTGAAAAAAAAAAAACTGACTGAGATAAACATGAACCAAAAAATAATCTCCAGTAAGCCACGCGTGTGCCTGTAGCACAGGACGGCCTTGAAGAATAGATACAAATGTAGTAAGTAATGGTGGGCTTGTAGATAATCCTTATTTTCTCTTTTAGAAAGCTTGCTTTTTGCCTGATATTTTTGAAGTGGTGCTGTCACCGGAGGAATAAAGTTGTCAAGACGAAACTACCTGTGCCTAAGTAAATATAAACAAGAGTAGAAAAGTCCCCAAAGAAATAACAAGGAAGGGACGCCTGGGTGGCTCAGTTGGTAAGCGGCTGCCTTCGGCTCAGGTCATGATCCCAGCGTCCTGGGATCGAGTCCCACATCGGGATCCTTGCTCGGCAGGGAGCCTGCTTCTCCCTCTGCCTCTGCCTGCCACTCTGTCTGCCTGTGCTCTCTCCCTCTCTCTCTGACAAATAAATTAAAAAAAATCTTAAAAAAAAAAAAAGAAATAACAAGGAAGAATGGCAAATTAGTGAAGAATGTTTTTGAGTTTTCAGACTTAACATTAGTGATCATTATGACTAAAAACCAGAAATACTTCCTAGGAATGGTGTGCCCTTGGGTAAACAGGCTCTTCCATTGACTAATCAGCTTGGCATGCGTTTACTGTCCATGGAGGGATTTATTGGAAAAGGCCGGTTCGTGTGAACTATAGTTTTGCTTTCATAATGCCTCTTCCTGTTTCTCCTGAATGAGAACCAAGCCTGCAGGCTCCCAACTCCAGAGAGGAGGGTCCCTGAACCAGTGATGTGAGGGAGCACTTTGAACCCAGGGACAAACTCATACCTTGGCCCCTTCCTCCATTACATCCAGGCAAACTGAGCAAAGACACTGAAACCCAAATCACTAAGATGCGAGGTGAACAAATCAACTGGCAAGTTCCCTACCCCTTTGTGTTTCCCAGGGGAGGCGTGGTTGGAGAAGGAGGAAGAGAGAGAGGTTTGGTGAGCCAGAGGAGAACAGAGGAGGATTTGAGTCTGGGGGGAGGAAGAAGAAAAAATGGACTATTGCTCAGGAGGGCGAGAAAGGCCAGTAGCTCCCCGCCTTGACTTCAACCCGCCGTATGTGTTGGGTCTAAAGCAAAGAAAGTGGCCGAGTCAGCCAGTGGCCACTGTTCAGTGTGGACGATGAAAAGGTCCTCTGAGAGCATGGCGGCGGGGGTGGAGTGGGGTGGGTGGTGACCATTCCGTAGCAGTACCTGTAAACTAGGTCATCCAGGGAGTGCTGCTTCTGAGTGCTGGAGTGCCTGCCTCTGATGGAGTCGGTTTTGCAGTAAGAGTATCACTGCTCCTGGGCACTGTTTCTCGTCTGTCTCTTACAGCACTAAGCACATCGTAAGTGCTGGGTTCTGAGTAGGTACCCGGTAAATACCTAACTGATCGAACGAAACCATTCACAGTCCATAAGTTAAAGTACATTTGATGTGCCGTTTGCTTCTCAAGGAGAAATCTTCATTTTGTTGCAATTTAGAACCAACCTGGCTCAGAGTTAGAACTCATTCTATTGAATAAACAGATGAATGATGTAACATAGAGCTAGCTCCTATTAAAGGCTGAGCATATCAACTGCAGCAAATTTATTTCAGATATGAGAGATGAGAAGTCTAACAGTTTGAAGAATTAACTCTCCCCTCCTAGTGTCTTAAATGAACATGGCAATGTAAACACTGTCATAGGTGACCTTCCGGCCTTTTACTTTGCAGCCGGGAGTCCTCAGGAGTAGCCTAGTCAAAGATCAGAGAGCGGATATTGGAATCGCGGAATGAAATTATTGATTAAAGGGGCTGCCAGAGGCGCTGGGTGGCTTGGTTGGTTAAGCATCTGACTCTTGGTTTCGGCTCAGGTCATGATCTCAGGGTCATGAGTTCGAGCCCTGTATGGGGCTCTGCACTCCGTGGGAGTCTGCTTCTGATTCTTTCCCTCTCCCTCCCCTCGCTGTCCCTCCCCCTGCTCATGCTCTTGCTCTCTAAAATAAATAAATAAAATCTTCAAGAAAAAAAAGGCTGCCAAGTGAGCCTGTAGATACTGAAGACACTGAAATGATGAATCACACTTCCTAAACCTTTAGTAAAATGTTAAAGTCCTCAAATTGATGTATTCATTTGCATGCTCATTTACTATTTATTGAGCATCTACTATATACCATTTTCTGTTGAACTAAAAAAACCCCACAACTTTTAGAAGTTGTGACAATCATTCATGTGACTCATTTTTATTTTTTTTATTTTTTTATTTTTTTTTTAAAGATTTTATTTATTTATTTGAGAGAGAGGCAGTGAGACAGCATGAGCGAGGAGAAAGTCAGAGGGAGAAGCAGACTCCCCATGGAGCTGGGAGCCCGATGCGGGACTCGATCCCGGGTCTCTGGGATCATGACCTGAGCCGAAGGCAGTTGTCCAACCAACTGAGCCACCCAGGCGTCCCCATGTGACTCATTTTTAATAATTACATCAGTAGTTATCAATGGGCTGATGAAAATATTAAGTTAATTAACATTTGCCGAGTGATCACTATGGAAAGTATCTATATTTGCTTACAAACATGGTCCACGGATTGCTTATTCATGCAGAAATGGCAGCACCTGCAGATGCCCAAGGAGCCAGCCAGTGTCTCTGCTGCTTGTACCCAACAGGGGCAAACTCTTGGGTCTCAGATAGCCAGGGCTGTTATGACATAGTTGACAGGCACCAGCACTAAGTGTTTGTAGAAAACTAGCATGATTTTAATTTCAGTTTATACCTTCCTCGCCGATAAAACTTAAAATAACACCTAATGAAATATAACTCATCTTTATTTTTCATTTCTTTGCTAACAATGACTTGACTGGTCTTTTAAGTTAGGCGCTAACATGTTTACCTTGAAGCACCCTGGAAGAAGGAAATCTTATTTATATAACAGGAAAGATTCAAAGTTTTTTGTTTTTGCTTTTTAATCTTCATATTTCTAGTTTCTCGCCCAGAACTATCTTTGCCTACTGCAGGTGTTGAGTTAACGTTTATGACATCATACTTCAGAATTTGGGAGAGTTTCTGATATTTTAATCTAGTGAAAGTCATGAGCTGGAAAAACATATTATAAGATGATATCCCATAATAAAGTCGTTGTTTAAATCTACTTAGAAAATGTGGCCCTCCAGATTTTAGGGGTAGAATTTTATCCTACAGATATACTTGCACACAGCAAACCGATAGGTTTTCCAATTAATCACTGGAGCATAGTCCGTATGTCTGTAAGTTTACACAGAATGTAAGCAGTCACATGTCCAAAGAAGGGGATATATAAATTGTGGCAAATCCATCAGGTAGGATATTTTGTAGCTGTTTTAAAGAATGAAGTGGTTTTAATGTATCGATAAGGAAGGATTTCTAAGAGGTACCACTAGGGGAAAATGAACAAGGTGCAAAACAGTGAAAACACAATACCCCTCCAGCGTCATGTATCCTCTGTGAGCGGTTAGCTGCTTGACTCTCTGAAGGGACACACAGAAGTCTGGTAACAGGGGTTGCTTTCTTCCTGCCAGGGCATTTTCAGTCTGAGATAAGGAGCTTTTTGCTCTATACCTTTTTGTAATTTGTAATTTTTAAACCCTGTACAAACATTACCAATTAAAAAATGAATAAAAAATGCAAAGCTTCGTAGAAAGGTGAATGTAATATGTGACATAAGGGGAAAAATTAGGTCAGCTACTGTATTTGCTGGTTGCCTCTTAAGTGATAAACATATTATAGTTTCAGTGTCCTTGTCATTAAATCCCACAGTTTCTCCATGAAAATACTCTCCAGAGGTTTTTTTTTTAATGTCTTGCCTTTGCATATACATTTTGATCATTTTAAAACCATTCTAATCAACTAGCTGCTGAAATGACCGAACCCATTTGGTTGACTTTTTTTTTTTTTTTTTTTTTTTTTTTTTTAGAGCGAGCGAGCAAGCATGAACATGCACATGCGGGGGGAGGGCGCGGTGCAGAGGAAGAGGGAGAGAATGTTGAGCAGGCTCCATGCTCAGCACAAAGCCTGACGTGGGGCTCCATCCTGTGGCCCTGAGATCATGACTTGAGCTTAAACAGTCAGACGCTTAACCAACTGAGCCACCCAGGTGCCCCTAGAGGACACGCGATGCAGATAAAATATAGCCCCCAAATGGGTTATTCTCCAGTAGGAAAACTGGTAAATAGAAAATAGAAATGATTTTTGTCTGTACGAAGTTATGGTGGTTTTTTTGTTTTGTTTTGTTTTGTTTGCTTATTGAAAACTTATCAGACCAAAGTCTTAGGACTGCATTTCTCTTTCCCTTCCTTCTCTTTCCTTCCTCTCTCCTCCGCTCTCTTCCTCTCCTTCTTTAATTCTTGTGAATCCTCCTCACACTCCCTGGGTCGTTCACCTTCTCTCCAAGCCTTAGCGTTGTGTGCACCTTCTGTAAAAAGAAGCGTTTTCAATTGAGAGCTCTGAGCAGTCTTGCTTGAAGCATGTCGTGCTAACGCCATGTGAGAGCTGAATGCAGTTTATGACAGGATGGCAGCATCGTTGCAATGGCAGAAGTATGTGCTTGTGGCTTTCTGGTAAGTGTGGGAGGCTTAGTGGGAGGGGGCCCTTTTGTGATGCTCTCTGGTTCCCACATCTGCAGCTCCCAACAGTGAGATAAGCAGTCATGTTAGAATCCCATACACGGGGGGATCCTGTAACTTACTACCTAAACCAAGACACCCTTTAGAGTGGAAGGGGCTGCTGCTGGTGGCCAGGCTGGGGCAGCACATAAACCAGGCCGGTCCCACCCCCTGCAACGGAGGTCCTCTGGGCATAAACACTGCTAGGACAAGGAAAACAAACAAACAAACAAACAAACAAACCAGACTTACCAGTCATAGCTCCAGAATGGTATGAATATGTACCTGCAGAGAAGAGATTATAGCTCAGTTATTGCTGTAGTCCTAAAGGCATTAATTTCTCATTAAGCAGGAAGAATTCGGGGCAGTTTGGCTTCCATCCTAAAGCCTTGAGAGATTCATGGCTGGCAAAACCAAATTCCCTTTAGGAGAGAACAGGGGTAATTTATTTAGATGCTGGGTCATGCTTAAGAAGCAAATATGCCCTTTCTTTGCACAGCGAAGGAAACCATCAACAAAACAAAAAGGCAACCTACTAAATGGGAGAAGATATTTGCAAGTGACATATCTGATAAGGGGTTAATATCCAAAATGTATAAAGAACTTATACAACTCAACACACACAAACACACACCCACAAGCAAATAATCCAATGAAAAATGGGCAGAGGACCAGATAGACATTTTTCCAAAGAAGACACACAGATGGCCAACAGGCACACGAAACATCAGGGAAAGGCAAATGTAAAACCACAATGAGATATTTATTACCTTACACCTGTGAGAATGTCTAGAATCAAAAAGACAAGAAACAAACAATTGTTAGGGAGAATGTGGAGAAAAGGGAACCTCGTGCACTATTGGTGGGAGTGCAAGCTGGTGCAGCCGCTGCGGAAAACAGTATGGGGGCTCCTCAAAATACTAAAAATGGAAATAGCTATAGATTCAGTAATTCCTCTGGGTACTTACCCAAAGAAAACAAAAACACTAATCTGAACAGATACATGCCCTCTGTGTTTATGGCAGCTTTGTTTACAGTAGGCAAGACATGGAAGCAGCCCAGGTACCCATCAGGAGATGAATGGGTAAAGATGTGGTGTGTATGTACACAGTATGACTCAGCCACAGAAAAGAATGAAATCTTGCCCTTTGAGATAACAATGGATGGACACAGAGTCTATTATGTGAAGTGAAATGAGTCCAACAGAGAAAGACAAATGCCATATGATTTCACTTAGATGTGGCATCTAAACCATGAAATCGATGAACAGACACAAAAGCAGAAACAGACCCAGAAACGCAGAGAACAAACTGAGACAGCCCGAGAGGGGAGGAGAGTGAGGGGATGGGCAAAACGGGGGAAGGAAGGTGGGAGGTCCAGGCTTCCGGAGACAGAATGAATGAGACACGGGGGTTGAAAGGTACAGCACAGGCGATAAGCCAGTGGTATCGTAGTAGAGAAAAACACGCCACAAAGAATCCGATAGGCTTTTCCGGAAGATGTGGATTACCGAGAACTTTTCCATCCCACAGACTGTGACTCCAGATTGCAGAAGGCTTCCGCTGTCCCCCCATATTGGGAGGAAGCAGGTACTACTCAGACTGGCAAAGCCTCTGCCATGTAGGTCAAGACAGCGAGCCTGGTCCCATCCGGGAGATGGACTTTCTTTTCCAGCTGGGCTGAGCCAGGGCAGAGCACAGAGGTTAGAGAGCAGAGCAGCAGGCAGAGGGTTAACTGAGTCATCCGGACTTTGGATCTGATGGTATAAGCCGTGCAGTCCGCGCCCTCCAGATCTCCACCCGCCTCTCAGAAGCAGCCCGTGGCCAGCTGACTTCTCCTAGTGCACACAAAGCCAGTGCTAACCTGGCGTCTCCTGGGAGGCAGAGGGAGTGTGCTCCAAGGC
The DNA here is from genome assembly GCA_004024625.1 of Mellivora capensis. NCBI lineage: Eukaryota > Metazoa > Chordata > Mammalia > Carnivora > Mustelidae > Mellivora > Mellivora capensis. Next base: position 4,144 of record PISX010026513.1, on the reverse strand, counting down.
CTTTGCTGTTGTCTGAGGTGGGGCTTGGGAGGGCTCATGACTGATGGGCCCTGTGGTTCCTGCAGCAGGAGGCTTTGATGGCGTCAGCCTGGAGCCCGGCACCATGGTGGACTTGGTGGCCACTGTGGTGTCTGACTTGGAAGTGAAAGTGGGCTCTGTAGGAAAGTGCAAGATATGGAGAATATAAATGTTTAGAGTCGTGTCTCTGCTCAGCTCCAGAAGAGAACGGGCTTAATACTTGCTCTAGTGAAGTCCTTCATGGGCCAGCCCTCCCCCAGGGCACTCCTCTGTGGCTTTTTGGGAAAAATCGCTTACGTGGGTAAAACCTCCTCATCCTCCTGGAATGGCCACAGGACTTTTCCAGAATGCTAGAGGCTCTACAGCTATTTATCGTGGTGCACCTGAGTTAAAGACGCCATGGGTTTGAGTAGATCCGGGCTTGTGTTGTAGAGAAGGCACCAGAGGCGCCATGAGAGGCTGTTCTCAAAACCCGAGTGTAACTGTATTTGCCATAGACATCCGGGGTGCTGATTTTCTTTATTTTTTTGCATGTTTGCACACGACTTCTGGGATAAGGGGAAGCCTGAGGTTCAGCCTGACCGAATCTTAGCACACTTGAAGGAAGGGTACCCCAGAGCATTTCCACCCATGTGCCCCTGGCCACATCACCCCATGTTGGAGACTCCACTCCCACGCCTGAGATCCTGACTGTACACTTTCACCTGATCAAGTGTTTGATGCACGAAGTCAAGGCTGGGAGAGACCGCTTGGTCATTCTCATCAGTTGGTGACTTGGGTCAAAGGGGTTTTGGAATTACCCCAAACTTAAATGTAGCCAGCGCTCAACCACATCTTCCTGTCTGTAGTCAACGAACTACCTAACTAAGCAGGAGGAAACCTCCTTCTGGCCTCGCCATCTCCCCTTCAGTATTGGTTCTCAGCTTTGGCTCCCTAAGAATTACTTGGGGAGCTTCTAGAACTCTAATTCCCAGACCGCTCCCCAGATCGCCAGAGTTCCAGGGAGATCCCCGTGTGTGTCCACGGTTCGGAAGCCGTGCTGTAGGGAAGGCGAGTGGGAGCCATGCAGCCCATGGCCGCAGGGTGACTGTGACTGAGCAGGAAGGGGAAGACGGGGTGGGGAAATGCCACACTGGATAATGGGACACAAAAGATCAGGAGGTCAGTGTGAAGTAAGGGTTTCCGAAGATGTAGGGCACAATGTCCCAAGATATCAGCATCTACGACTTCAACCTTTCTTAACATGAGGTCAGTGCTGAGGAAATTGGGATAGAAGATTGGCTAAGACCCTGGAAATGGGTAATGTTGGCAGTGTTGCCCAATGCTTCTGTACCAGAGCGATCACAGTTGGGACCGTTGGGGGAACAGTTCTGCGTGGGTCTCATACTTCTGTACACCTTGTCAGCGGAGGCACTGGCAGCCCTCTCCTGGGACTGTCTTTTCAAAGATGCTCCTATAGCCTTGGAACGTGGAGACAGCACCTCTCCTTGGAGCAAAGGGCAGACATGGTCATTTAGTTATAAAAGACTCCAGTGTCTTGGGGCAGCTGGGTGGCTCAGCTGGTTAAGTGTCTGGTTCTTGATTTTTGGCCCAGGTCGTGATCTCAGGGTCCTGGGATGGAGCCCATCATTGGGCTCTCTGCTCAGCATGGAGTCTGCTTGAGATTCTCTCTCTCCCTCTGCCCCTCCCCCACTCGGAGCTTTCCCTCTCTCAAATAAATAAATAAGTAAATAATTCTTTTTTTTTTAATTTATTTATTTGTCAGAGAGAGAGGGAGAGTGAGCGAGCACAGGCAGACAGAGAGGCAGGCAGAGGCAGAGGGAGAAGCAGGCTCCCCACCGAGCAAGGAGCCTGATGTGGGACTCGATCCCAGGACGCTGGGACCATGACCTGAGCCAAAGGCAGCCACTTAACCAACTGAGCCACCCAGGAGTCCCATAAGTAAATAATTCTTTAAAAAAAGAAAAAAGACACGAGTTCCTTGAACTCAGCCTTCCTCTGCTATGAAGCAGCCTGCTGGATGTGTGGGTATCTTGGAGACCCATCCCCATTGCCCCTGTGGGGCACAGAGATGAGGGAATTGAGGCAAACATGCCGACTAAGTCAGTAAGCAAGCAAGTAAGAACATCCTTGGTCTCTGGAGGAGGAATGCCCTCTTTTCCACTGGCACCCATGAGTGTTGGCGGGCTAACGTGCAGGGCAGGCAAAACTGCAGATCTTCCCCAGTTTTGACGAGGAAGTGTGCCTGAGGCTGATCCGGCATATTTGGAGTGAATTTTGAGCCATCATTAACTGTGTGCAACTGAAACCTAGCTATCAAGCGACTTTGATTTAAAAGAGAAAATTAAGCTAACATAAAATTTAATGTTGAGGTTAATAAAAAGTGGGTTCTGTTGCTTAAGTTGGCCATGGAACTCCAGCAGTGGTCCAAGAATCTGAGGGACTCAGAGGGACCTGTGTGGTTGCAGGGAATGGGAGTCCTTAAAAAGTTTCCAACATCCCTACCTTTTCCAGAAAGGGAGGTGCTCTCTGGCTCTGGGGTCACCCCTGCCGGCACTTCTGTGGAGGATGGCCTTAGGTGAGTCAGGGAGGGGTCTCCTAGAGAGAGGATAACCACATGGCATTCATGAGCCTGAGAGTGGAACCTGGAGTGCCTCACAACCACATATAAATAAAAAGAAAATATATAAATTTAAAATAGAGATATCTGGCTTCCCAGGATAGGTCAGAAGCACAAGAAGTAAGAAACAGTGTTTCCCAATCTGCAATTCCCATGCAAATGCAAACAGACAGCAAACTTTTTCTAGCCTTTCGAAAAGACTGCACACATATCAAATGTCTTGTTATTTTTGGTTAGAATGATATCAATGAGATGAACTCAGTTTTAGAATTCTGTCTTTTACATGGGAAAATAAATGATTACTCAATACACTCCATTGTTTCGTAAGGGGGGATAAAAAGCATTCCAAGCACAGGAGGTTAGGAAAAGTAATGGGGGGAATTATAAATGGTAGAAGGTGAGAAATCTTTGGGCTACAGAAAACCTAAAGATCTCCAGTCTTTAGGTTCTAAAAGTCTATGATCCAAGGTCTCTCCCCCTTGCTTCCCCGCCCGCCCCCCCAACTTGGAGGTTCAGAGCCTCCCACTCTTCTTTATTTTGGATTCATTCACCCAAAGGAATTGGGACTTTGAAGAAACAGTCACTTTGCCGCTGCTGTGTGGTGCCTTATTTTTGCCCCTGGATTACAGGTACCAATGGGTGTCCAGACTGGACAGAATAAGATGTCCACTCTGTGTCTTTGCCAGAGTTATTTCTCATACCTGTCCTCACCCAGCTAGCTCATCACTTCAATACCACTTGATGTCATGTGGCTCTATGTCCCCCAGCTGAGTGATTCCTTTGCAACAAAGAGAAGGCTTCTTCCTTGTCCTGCCTCTGATGTCTGTATGATGTCATGCAGGTGCGGGAGACAGGTGCACAAAATCAATGAGAAAGTCTGGCTCTTCAAGGAATCTTACAGCAGAGTGAGTTTGCTCTAGAACAACCCCTTTTGTCCACTTCCCCAGTGAGGAGTTGAGAATTTTCACATATATGAGAAATATCTAGCTTGCAGTTGGACACGAACCAAATATGCAATAAACCATGAGTTAGTCTTTATTTTACTAGACTAAGGGGCTTAGTATTCCTGGAAATAACTATGGACTTCCGCTCCAAGATTGTTGGCTTCTGACAGTCATCCAGTTGTGGATGGTTCAAAGAAAAAATAGATTCTGAAAACCATCCCTCACGTGGGCTCTGGAGTGCTGGCTGGACACCAGACATGGGTGACCAAGTTAGGTAGCCCCCATTCCCCTGGGTAGATAACAACAAAGAACACTAATAATTTCCCTACAGTCTTCTAGGGAGAAACTGGGAAGCAAGTATGCTGTGAGCACACACCCTTTGTAGCCAAATTCTTGCTACCATTATCTTAAAGGCATACCTCAGAGATATTGTGCGTTCAGTTCTAGGCCACCACAATAAAGTATATGTGGCAATAAAGCAAGTCAAATGAATATTTTTATTTCTCAGTGCATAGAAAAGTTATGTTTGCACCACACTATGGTCTATGAAGTGGGCAATAGC
>PISX010026512.1:0-24374 GCA_004024625.1 Mellivora capensis | reverse complement strand
CGCTTTTGATTCACTTCTCCGCCAGTCCTACCTTCCAGAAAGTGGCCGATTTTCTGTTTCCAGAATTGCTGTTCTTCCTCTCTTTGATCTCCCGTTGGATTTGTAGGTGTTCGCAATGGTTTGATAAGCTATCTAGCTGATCTCCTGCTACCTGATGTCGTCTCAGCTGCTACTTCTCCGCCATCTTGACCGCAATCCAGTCTTTTGTTTTCTTATACTTTGTTTCTATACCCTGATTTCTTGGATTAATTTTTCCACAATCACTCCAAATGTTTTTGTACTGTTACTATTTGCCATCATTTTTGTAAATGATTTAACCAATGACAATAACTCATGAATTTTATATTTTGTGGTCATATTATCAAAGATTAAAATTGCAGGTCCATTTTTGTGTACATATTATTCAATCTTTAAAAAAAAAATTGTTAACACAAAATACCAAAGGGAAAACTGAGGTCAAGGACCCAAAATAGTAAGAGAATGCTTAGGTGTTTGGAAAATTCTGACACTCAAAGATAAGATGGTCTATTGAAGTTAAGACATCGTGGGCATCTATATTACTAATCTTTATTAGATAAAAATGATGAAAGAAATAGCAAGAAGAGTGATAAGAGTGATACTATAGGGCGAACGTTTGTGTCCCCTCATCCCGCACTGTAAATTTGTATGTTGAAACCAGTCCCCAGTATGGTGTATTTGAAAGAAGGCCTTGTGGAGGTGATTAGATCATGAGAGAGAAGCTCTCATGAATAGGACTCATGGTTTTATAAAAGAGACTCTGGGAAAAAAAAAAAAAAAAAGAGAGAGAGACTCTAGAGAGATCTGTTGCCCTTCTTCCATATAAGGACATAGCAAAAAAGACAACTGTCTATAAATCAGAAAGTGGGCCCTCACCAGACAATGAATCTGCCAGCACCTTGATCTTGGAATTCCCAGCCTCTAAAACTATAAGAAATATTTAATATACTTTCTATTGTTAATATTCTACCCAGTCAATGGCATTGTTATGGTTGCCCAAACAGACTAAGATAAGTAAGGTTTAATTTTTTAATATGATCAATTGGAAGTATTTTGCTTCGAGCTTGACTTTGATGAAAACTTAAACTACCAGATTCAAATGGATTATACAAAGGCCTGTATTTTTAGTATTTCCTGTTTTTTATTTAAGAATGGCAGCATATTAAACTTCTTGGCTTTAGGTACAATAGATTAAATATATTGGTAAAAGCAAGTTCCTCATCTTACCAAAATACAAGGTAGTTTGGGCAAAAAAATCCTAAGTGATGCTTAGAATTTTCTTGAGTCTTCAATAAAGTCATAGGATAAAGCATGAATATTGGAGTTTATTACAGATAAAAAATATTTATCAAATATTTTCTGTCCCACTTACCAAACACAGATAATTGATTTCAGTGCAGATGTGGTTTTTGGCAGTGCTTAAGCTGCAAATTCTTAATTATGTAGGAAAGTTGAGCCTAAAAAGTAAAACAAAGAAACATGTGCAATCTAAATGTCAAATGTAAAAGTAAAGCTTTTTTTTTCAAACAACTGGTATTTCTCCTTTTATCAAAAAAGAAGCAAGCTTACAAATTGATCCATGTAATATTTCCTTATAAATATGAAACCCCTGCCATCATTGCCTTTGGTTTTTCCCTTAGCTGTTCAAGTCTGAATCTGACAGATGTTGATTAAACGTGTCTATTCCATTTATTAAAAAAAAATTCTTTTAATTGCTGGAATATACCAACAGATATTCATAACATTATCATTCCATCACAGGACATCATGGTATTTCTTTAACTCCAGGTTGTATTTTGATATATTCTTTAACCTTTTTTTTTTTTCATTTATGCTGGTATTACCCAAGTAATATAATATGCTATAATGGTTTTAAATTGAATACTTAGTAAATTAATTCCCAGTTGTCTTCATAAATACTCTAGAGTATTAGAAAGTTACATACTACCTAAGCTATAAAATATTATTAGGAGTATATACTGAAATATGTACTTTTTACACTACTTTGCAAAAAATATTTAATGTCACTTAATGCAACCTGATAGCATCTTTATAGAGAATTGTTACTTCTAAAGGAATTTTTAAAAAATAAAAAAATAATATTTTAATTTTGTGTGGTATGCATCAAGTAGAAAGATGACTTACAGCTATCTTTCAAAGAATATTTCAAAACACGCCCAACTTTCATTCCTTAATAATACTCATGAAATAAAAATCTCAAAATATTATATAAGATCTCCTCCTTTATTTAAAGAGGGAAATATGAGTGTGTGTGTGTGTGTGTGTGTGTGTATAAGCAAGCCAGAGTATGAAAGATTGTGAGAGAGGAAAAGAGAAATAGAGAAATAGAAATCATAAGAAAATAAAAAGAGAAAACTAAAAGGGAAGTCAAATGAGTAAATAAAACATTGTGTCCACTTGATGCATATAGGAAAATTAAAGTCAAATCATGTTAAACCAAAAAAAAAAAAAAATCATTGTCTAATCTTCTGTATGCTCTATTTTACTTATACCTCTTGAGAGAAGTCAGAATTTATCACCCAATCACCCAAACACTGGCCTCATATAACTTTTCAATCTATCTTGAAATTGCAAAAATCCACAGATATCTTTAGACATGAGTCCTTCTAGGGCCCAGAAACAGGCATTCCCTAATGTTGTTGAAAAAGAAAAGATTCACTATGAATCAAAAAGGAAATGAATCTTAAAAAGAGGGCAAAGAATGTCACATGTACAGCTTGCCACTGTTGTTGGGCCTATTTTCCTTCCACTGGGTCAGTGACCTCAGTTCACTACTGTCAAGTAAAATGGTCTGAGCAACACCTGTTTTCCCCAAATCCTTGACCCTTCCTCAGCTAGCAGCATTGACAGGCCCTCATGAAGTGCATAGTAATGGAGTCAAGGAAATGGGCAGCTGCCAAGGGAATTATGCCATACTTTTTGACTTGTCACTTATACAGTACCTCTCACCTCATTTGTAATGTAGAGAAATGTGTTTTAAATTTGAAGACAGTATTGATTAGCCGAAAAAGCTTTAAATTGGGTTTCAAGATATCACAGCTTTATTCACTGTCACATGTCAGCAAATGGCCTTGTAAAATATTTGAGCCTTAAAGCATTCAGATTTTTTTCTCATTGTGGTAAATATTGCTTCTACTGTCTCTCTGCTGGATATGCATCACCATCACCATTTCTTTGGCCTCTACCAAGGATCTTGCTATGTCCCCACTGAAATAAGAAAGCCCAATTCTTTTTTTTTTAAATTTTTTAAAAAATTTATTTATTTGTCAGAGAGAGAGGGAGAGAGAGCGAGTGAGCACAGGCAGACAGAGTGACAGGAAGAGGCAGAGGGAGAAGCAGGCTCCCCGCTGAGCAAGGAGCCCGATGTGGGACTCGATCCCAGGACGCTGGGATCATGACCTGAGCCGAAGGCAGCCGCTTAACCAACCAAGCCACCCAGGTGTCCCAAGAAAGCCCAATTCTATTGAGGCATCTCCCATTGTCATTTGTGACCTACAGAAGACAACTATAAGGAATTTTTCAACAATCTGTCTTTATTGCCCAATCTGGGCAAGTTAATTTCTGAATCAGAGGCACAGCTCATGTTCTGAGATAAGCTCTTTAGCAACAACCTGGGGATACTCTTCAATCTTCAAGTCTAGATCACATTTTTCTTCAATTCCAAGTCTCTTGGTTTACTTCTTCATTTGTCTTTCTGTGGCTCTTTTGAAAGAAATATTTTTACTCTGGCTCTTTTAAAGATTGTCTCTTTGTCTTGGGTCTTCAGCAGTTTTCTATGAAGTACTTGTTTTTAGGTACTTTTGTTTTGGTTTGTTTTGCTCATTAATTCTGTCTGAAATTCACAAAGCTGTGTGAGTGTCTGTTACAATTTTTTTCTACCCAGTTTAAAAATTCTAAACCCATATATCTTCAATTACTGCAGAAAAATGGGTTCTGCCCCATTCTTTTCCCCTTCTTTTTCTACAACTTCAATTACATATATATTAGACCATTTAGCCAGGTTTTGCATATCTTTTATGTTTTTGCCTTATTGTCTATCCTTAATTTTTCCTTGCTTCAGTCTGGAATATTGTCTTTTGCCCTCTCTTCCAAATTGTTAATTCTCTCTTAACCTGCATCTATTCTACTGTTAAGACCATATTTTGCATTCTTAATTACATTTATTGTATTATCCACTTTCAGAATTTTTAATTAGATTATTGTAATTCCAAGTTCTGTGCTGAATTTTTGTCTGATACCACCATATCTCGGTTTCCTATAGATTAGTTACTATTTTCTGGTTTTTCCTCAGATTTTCAGTTAATTCTTAACCTTTACATGCTTGATAATTTTTTAAAGATGTTACATGAGAAGTTAAAGAGATAATTGGAAGTTCTGATTGATGCTACTTTCTTCAGAGACTGTTTACTTTTATTACTAGTATACACTTTAAGAGAAAGAACTGATCATTTTAACACAGTGTGAAACTGAATTGATTCAGAGAGAAAGTTTACTCATTGTGATGTCTGGTCTATTTCTTGTTTACCTATATTCAGATTTTTGTAAATTTTAATATATCTCCTAGAAGGAAACAGTGAGCCACTTTTTTCTCACAGACTTTATTAAGCTGCATTAAAAATTCTAGATTTTCAATGAAACAGAAAGTTATTGAACTCTACTCAAAGAAGTGAAAGAGCTAATGTTCCTTAAGCATATGAAATATGGAGATGTTGTCACTTAATCATTTGAGTTGCTCCAACTATTTTATTTCCTTTTTTCAGACTTATCTTTGGAAAAGCCGGGCAGGCTGTATGTGGCATATAGATTTTTTTTTCAGCTTGTGGATGGTTACAACTTTATTTTTTTTTGTTATGCTATGTTAGTCACCAAACAGTACATCATTAGTTTTTGATGTAGTGTTCCAGGATTCATTGTTTGTGTGTAACACCCAGTGCTCCATGCAATGCATGGCCTCCTTAATACCTATCACTAGGCTAACCCATGCCCCACCCTTCATCCCTCTAAAACCCTCAGTTTGATTCCGGGAGTCCATAGTCTCTCTCAGAGGGGAAGAGAATGGGGCTCCTCTCCCCCTCTGATTTCCCCTCCTTCATTTTTCCCTTCCTTCTCCTCATGTCCTCCATGCTATTCCTTATGTTCTACAAATAAGTGAAACCATATGATAATTGACTTTCTCTTCTTGACTTATTTCACTCAGCATAATCTCCTCCAGGCCCATCTGTGTTGAGACAGGAATCCATCAAAATCCTAGAGGAGAACATAGGCAGTAACTTCTGTGACATCAGCCACAGCAACTTCTTTCAAGACATGTCTCCAAAGGCAAGAAAAACAAAAGCAAAACTGAACTTTTGGGACTTCATCTACATTTATTTTTATGATAACTAAACTAACAAGAAAACATACTAGTTTGGTTATTTGGGTCATATGAATATGGATTTAAGTACTGGGCATGAATTACACAAGGTACATGACTCAATTTAATTACCTAATTAGTATTTTAAAAGTGACTTCTTGGGGTTCCCAGATGGCTCAGTTGGTTGAATGTCTGACTCATCCTTTTGGCTTAGATCATGATCTCATGGGTCCTGGGATCTAGCCCTGCTTGGATATGAACTCTGCACTCAGCAGGAATCTGCTTGAGATTCTTTCCCTCTGCCCCTCCCCCTACTCATATCTGTGTGCATGCCCTCCCTCTCTCTCAAATAAATAAATAAGTCTAAAAAAAAGTGACTTCTCTCCCAGGAAAGCAGTGTTTTGAAAATAAATAACAATATTTTTATGTTAAGCAATTACCCCCAATTATGAAGAAAGAGGAGAATTAGAAATGTAGAAATTAGAAAAGACTATGAAGAAATTAAGAGCCTTCCAAGAATTAATATCTTAGCAGTAATATTTCAAGAAAATATTTTTTCTAGCTCTGTAGCATTGCATCAGGCTCAATAGCCCCTCCCTGCTCAGGAAAGGCTGAGATCAGAGTTCGAACAGGCAGAAGGAGGGGGCCAGCATCAGGCAATTTTCTAGCCATGGAGCCAGATGATCAGCCAGCACTCTTGCCTTGATATCCAGCTTGATTAGCAAGACCTGAAATGTGTTCCGTAGGGCCCAAGACTTGCCCTTTCCAACAATGAGAAAGTTTGACTTTGAGAAGTAGAGCAGAGGAATCAACACAAAAGGAGACTGCAGCCTCATGCTTGCTGCTGCATTGGGAAAATAAATGAGGGCTGACTAATGTAGGGCAGAGTACAAGTGAAAATGAATTTACAGAAAGACAAAACTGGTCTTTCTGTATGCAAAAAGGCAGTAATGGCAAAACGTAGTAGCAGAAGCTATAATCAAGGCAAGAAATCTTGAATTCAGAAAATGGACTTAAATAAGTGTAGTTGAATCAGAGACCATCTAAAAATGTCCTTAGAGATAGGACTACCATTAGGTTGTTTTTTGTTTTGTTTTGTTTTGGTTTTGTTTTGGTTTGGTTTTTTGTTTTAAGAGAAAGAAAGAAACAGGCAGAGTTTTACCTTTAATTGATCATACTAGTACACTATTAAAAGAAATGGCCAGTTAAAAATGAACTAGGGGCTCCTGGGTGGCTTAGTCAGTTAAGAGCCCTGCCAGGCATGGAGCTCCCTGCTCAACCAGGAGCCTGCTTCTCCCTCTGCCCCTTCCCCCCCATCCTGTTCTCTCTCACTGGCTCTCTTTCTCTTTCAGACTAATAAATAAAAATCTTTTAAAAAATGAATTATAACTCTCAAAAATAATTATTTTAAAACGTGTTTTATTTAACTTTTGAAAACCTATATATGGTATCGTTTTTGTCTGTTCTCCCAAGATAAATAAGCATCTGACAAATGAATTGAGTGCCTTTAACATTTAAAAAAATATATATTTACCATAGACATTCTAGCTCTAGGAATTTATCTTAGTTTCTCACAAAACATAAATATTGTGACACAAAGATGTTCTTCACAACACTGTTTATGACTCATTCATTCATTCAACAAAATTTTTCGTTGAACTTTCAATGAGCTAGGCAGTATGACTGCTGTTTAGAAAAAAAAGTTAAATGCCATTAAAAGAGTAATAATTAATTATGGTACAGGCATATGATGAGCTATTATGCAGTTATTAAAATGATGTTTATGGAATGTTTAATGACCTGGGAAAATGTTAAGGATTTCATATTGAGTAAAAAACGCACTCACAAAATACCACTTACCATATTATCTGAGACATGTAAAAATTGCACTAAAAATAAAGGAATACTCCAAAATATAATCATTCCTTTAGGTGATGGAATGATGGATGCTGTTTTACCTTGTGTTGCTTTTTATAAGAACATGCGTTCATTTGTTAATTATGAGCAAATATTCAGATTTTGGTAAATTAGATATATATGAACCATACCCAATTGACCAACTGATCAGGATTTTACCCCCTAGATGTAAAGATGTGACTGAATTGAACAAAATGCAGTATACTCAGACAGCTTTTATAGTCATGTTTGCTGGAAGACACAACGTCAGATTTTTATGGATTGTGTGCACCCTTCTTTCACATTTTTAAAATACTTTGTATTCTTTTTTTTTTAAGATTTTATTTATTTATTTATTTGACAGAGATCAGAGGCAGGCAGAGAGAGGTGGGGGGAAGTAGGCTCCCTGACGAGCAGAGAGCCCAATGTGGGGCTCAATCCCAGGACCCTGAGATCATGACCTCACCCAAAGGCAGAGGCTTAACCCACTGAGCCACCCAGGTGACCCAAAATACTTTGTATTCTTAAGCAGATATGTTTACAATATTTTGCTAATAATCAAAAGCAGGTTTAACATGGTTCTTATTGTATCAATTTATAGATTTATAATTTACACACAATTAAATGCACCTACTTTAAATGTACATTGTGAAGAATTCTAACAAATATATATACCAATGCAACTATTCTAATAAAAACATAGACTATGTCCATGATCCTCAAAAGTTTCTTTCTGTTATACTGCTTTGCAGGTAATTCTTAGCCCTATCTCCAGCATCAAGCAAATACTGAGCTGCTTTCAGTCACTAACCTTTAAATTTTGCCTCTTTCATGCAGGTGAGCTATACAGTGTGTTTATTTTGTACATAATTATTTTACTCAGTTAAATTTCTTAGGAACTGTCCATGTTGTTGCATGTATCAGTATGGGGTGTCATTATATATACCCTAGAATGGCTGAGAATAAAAAGATTTATGATATCAAGTGTTGGTGAGGAAGTGGAAGGACTCAAAATCTCGTGCATTGCCATAGGGAATATAAGCTGGTTTAGCTACTTTCGAAAACTATTTGGAGTTTCTTATAAAGTGAAACAAATACTTACCATGTGACTCAGCAATTCTACTCCTCGATATTTAACCAAGAGAAATGAAAACTTACTGTCCACCAAAAGATATGTATTCAAATGATCATGGTGGGTGAACTAGAAACATAACATTTATAACAACCACAATGAAAATAACCCAAATATCTATTAACAGGCGAGAAAATAAGCGGATTATGGTGTATATACACAATAGAATACTATTCAGTAATTAAAAGCTTGCCTTTTTTAAAGCATAACTTTATAAAAGCTAGTTTAATACAACACGTTATCCTAAGGAAAAGGAATTTTGGGGCTTTTTAGGGTATTCTAGCTAGTTCACATACAGTGATATCTTTGTTGCTGGTGTACAATATAGTGATTCAACACTTCCATACATGCTCATCACACGTGCACTCCTTCATCTCCATCCCCTATTTCACCCAGCCCCCCCCCACTTCCCCTCTGTTGGTAACCATCAGTTTGTTTCTTGACTTGTCTTTCTCTCTCTCTCTTTTCATACTTTTCCTCATTTGTTTTGTTTGTTAAATTCCATATATGAGTGAAATCAAATGGTATTTGTCTTTTTCTGACTTATTTCATTTAGCATTATACTCTCTAGCTCCATGTCACTGCAAATGGCAAGATTTCGTTTGTTTTTATGGCTGGGTAATATTCCACTGAATATATATTCCACTTTTCCTTATCCATTCACCAATCAACGGAAAACTTGGACTTCTTCCATGTTTTCGCTATTGTAAATAATGCTGCTATAAACATAGGGGTGCATGTATCTCTTTGAATTAGGGTTTTTGTATTGTTTGAGTAAATAACCAGTAATAGGATTCCTGGATAGTAGGGTAATTCTATTTTTAATTTTTTTTGAAGAACCTCCATGCTATTTTCCATGATGGGTACACAAGTTTGCACTCACACTAACAGTGCACAAGTGTTCTCCTTACTTCACATCCTAGCTAACACCTGTTTTTTCTTGTGTTGTTGATTTTAGCCATCTGACAAGTGCGAGGTGATATCTCATTGTACTTGTGATTTGTATTCCCCTGATGATCAGTAATGATGTGTATATTTTCTTGTGTTGGTTGGCCATATCCCTGTCTTCTTTGGAGAAATGTCTGTTCATCTCTTCTGCCCATTTTAATTGGATTATTTGTTTTTAGGATGAGGAGTTTTATAAGTTCTTTATGAATTTTTGGCTACTACTGTTTATCAGATGTATCAATAATGCTGACCTCATAGAATGATTTGGCAGTTTTCCTTCCATTTCTATTTTTGGTATAGTTTGAGAAGAATAGGTATTAATTCTTCTTTACATGTTTGGTATGCTTTGCCTGTGAAGCCATCAGATTCTGGACTTTTGTTTGCTGTGAGTTTTTTGATTACTGATTCACTGTCTTTGAAGATTATTAACTGTTCAAGTTTTCTATTCCTGTTTCTGTTTTGGTAGTTTATATGTTTGTAGGAATTTATCCATTTCTTCCAGGTTGTCTAATTTTTTGGCATATAGTTTCTCATAATATTCTCTTATAATTGTTCATATTTCTGTAGTTTGGTTATTTTTTCTCCTCTTTTGTTTGTGGTTTTATTTGAGGCCTTTCTCTTTTTTTCTTGGAAAGTCTGGCTAGAGATTTATCAACTTTATTGATTTTTTTCAATGAATCAGCTCCTGGTTTCTTTGCTCTCTTCTGATGTTTTTTGTTTGTTTTAGTTTCTATATCATTTATTTCTTCTCTAATCTTTATTATTTCCTTATTTCTACTGATTTTAGGTTTTCTTTGTTGTTCTTTTTATAGTTAGTTCCCTTAGGAACTATAGGTTGTTTGGTTGAGATTTTTCTTGCTTTTTGAGGTAGGTCTGTATTACCAAAATCTTCTTTCTTAAAGCAGTTTTTGTTGCATCCCAAAGGTTTTGAATTGTTGTGTTTTCACTTTCATTTGTTTCCAGGTACTTTTTATTTCTTCTTTTGTTTTCTGGTTGACCCATTCATTGTTTAGTAGCATATTATTTAACCTCCATGTATTTGTGGTCTTTCCAGATTTTTTCTTGTGGTTGACTTCTAATATAACATTGTGGTCAAAAAAGTTGCATGGCCTGACTTCCACCTTGAATTTGTTGAGACTTGTTTTATGAGCTAATATGAGGTCTCTTCTGGAGAATGTTCCATATGCACTTGAAAAGAATGTATATTTTGCTGTCTTAGGATGGAATGTTCTGAATATTTGTGTTCAATATATTTGGTACAGTGTGTCATTCAAAGCCATGGTTTCCTTGTTAATTTTCTGTTTTGCTAATTTGTCCACTGGCTTAAGTGGGGTGTTAAACTACACTGTTATTATTGTAACATTAATGATTAGTTCTTTTATATTTGTTATTTCATGTTTTATGTATTTTGGTATTCCTATGTTAGGCACATAAATATTTATAATTGTTATATCTTCTTGTTGGATTGTCCCATTTATTTTTATATCATGTCTTTCTTTGTCTCTTACTACCACCTTTGTTTTAAAGTCTACTTTGTCCAAAATAAAGGTTACTTCTCCAGCTTTCTTTTGACATCCATTTGCATGATAGATGTTTTTTCATCCCCTCACTTGCAATCTGTAAGGGTCTTTGGGTCTTTATCTCTAAGTCTCTTGTAGGTAGCATATAAAGTGATCTTATTTATACATTCTGTCACCCTGTCTTTTGATTGGAGCACTTAAACCACTTGAATTCAAAGTAGTTATTGATAGATAGGTACTTATTGTCATTTTTTTATTTGTTTTGTGGTTATTTCTGAAGATTTTCTCTGACCCTTTCTTGTCTTCCACTCTTTCCTGGTTTGCTGATTTTCTTTAGTGGTATATTTGGATTTTTTCTCTTTATTCTTTGTATATCTATTACCAGTTTTTGATTTGTGGTTACTATTAGATTTGTATATAACATCTTTTGAATATAACAGTGTATATTAAATTCATGATCATTTAAGTTTTAACCAATTCTTTACTCCTCTTCTCCCTACATTTCAGGTATATGTTATATTTTATTTCCTTTTATTTTGTGAGTTCCTTGACTGATTTTTACAGAAATATTCATTTTTATTACTTTTGTATTTCTTACCTTTATACTGTCACTTTTGCTCTCCTTTTCAAGGAGAGTTTCTCCACGAGTTTCTCCAAGAATCCCCTTTAATGTGTCTTGCAAGGCTGGTTTAGTGGTTATGAATTCCTTTAGTTTTTGTTTGTCCTGGAAACTCGTTATCTCTTCTTTTGTTCTGAATTATAGCCTTCCTGGATACAGTATTTTTGGCTGAAGATTCTTCCCATTCAGCACTATATATATATCATACCCCCCTTTCTGGTTTACAAAGTTTCTGCTGAGGAATCCCCTGCTAGCCTTATCGGTTTTCCCTTGTAAGTTCCTGTCTTTTTTTGTTTTGCTGCTTTTAAAATTTTTCTTTATCACTGTACTATGCTGAATTTAATTACAATAGGTCTTGGTGTGGATCTGTCTTTGTTGATTCTGACGGGAGTTCTCTGTGCCTCCTGGATCTGGATATCTGTTTTTTCCCAGATTAGGGAAGTTTTCAGCTATTATTTCTTCAAATAAATTTTCTGCTCCCTTTTCTTGCTCTTCTTCTAGGACTCCTATAACATGATTATTATTTTTGTTGGAGTCATTGTATTCCCTAAGCCCATTCTTGTTTTGCATAATTCTATTTTCTTTCTTTTGTTTGGCTTGATTACTTTCTACTACTCTGTCTTCTAGGTCACTAATTAATTCCTCTGCTACTTTCAGCTTGCTGTTCATTGCATCAACTGTGTTTCTAATCTCATTTATTGCACTCTTCATATCTATTTTTTTTTAATGTCTGTGTTAAGGGTCTCATTGATGTCCTTCACTCTTTTCTCAAGTCAAGTGATCAAGTCCTTATGATCATTCCTTTAAATACTCCATCAGACATGTTACTTGTATCTGTTTTGCTTAGGTATCTGCCCATAGTCTTGTTCTATTCTTTCATTTGGGACAAATTTCTCTGTCTTTCATTTTATCTAAGTCTCTGTGCCTGTTTCTCTGTGTTAGGGAAGTCAGCTATATCTCCTGTTCTTGAAGGTAATGGCCTTATGGAGAAGAGGTCCTGTAGTACCATCACATGTAATGTCTACTATTCACCAGTGTTTTACACTTCTGGGAGTGTCTCCAATGTATGCTGTGTGCCCTCTGCTGTTATGTCTTGGCCACTTTATTTTTCAGGCTAGGCCTCTGGAGAGGCTCTCTTTGCCTATTGTATTTGGTCCTACAGTGTTTGGTCCCTGGCCTGAATGTAGCAAGTTTTAAAAGGTGTGGTCTGGTTTGCATGTGAACTGAGATCTATCACCACTGCCATGGGAATCAAGGCTGTACAAAACTCCCACATCAGGAGATGTGGTGTAGGCAGGGGTTGGGCCAGTATTCTGGGGGAAGGGGCCAAATGTGCAGGGACTGAGACAAGCATGATTGGGAAGCAGTTCTACTGAAACACGGTGTGTGGCAGGGGACAGGCTTGGTATAAGCAAGTTAGGTAGCAACTGTTGGCACTGAGCTGGTTCCTGCAGGTAACTTTGTGCTTCTGTTGAAGGGTAAGAGAAGGAAATAGTGCCAGCCAGTTCCTTTGTTTTGAGGGGTCTTTCTGTGAATGTTGTCTCTCTGGAACTCCCAGATGAGCAACTAACCTCCCCACTGTGTGCCCTAGGCACTCTTCATATCATTGTTGCCACACTGTATGTTCACAGGCTATTTGCCCGCCTTTTCTCCAAGAGTAGCCCCAATGTCCTCTGGGATCTATCCCAACCATACCCACTGACCTTTAGAACATCAGGTTTTTAAGCCCCGCTAGTTGCAAGGACTCATAAAATTCAGTCACTCTCGCTTTCCAAGCCAATTGCTATGGGAGTTTATCTTCTGCATGTGTTCCCTTATGTGTTACTCTGTCTCTTGCCCTTTTCCATGACCACAGCTCCCTTCCCACCATGGCAGCCACAATCTATTTTTCTCCTAAGCCCAGTCTCTATACTTCCTACCAACTTCAATGTGGCCTCTTCTCTACCTTTAGTTGTTGAGTTTATTCTTCCAGGCTTTAGGTCAATTTCTGGGGTATTTAGGGTGCTTTGATAGTTATCTAGGTGTATTCTTGGGCTGAGGGAAGCCCAGGGTCTTCCTACTCTGCTGCCATCTTTCAACCTCTCCTGAGGATAAGGTTTAACAGTGGGAAAATATTTTTTATTATTATTATTTTTATTTTTTTTATTTTAAAAGATTTTATTTATTTATTTGACAGACAGAGATTACAAGTAGACAGAGATGCAGGCAGAGAGAGGAAGGGAAGCAGGCTCCCTGGTGAGCAGAGAGCCTGATGTGGGGCTCAGTCCCAGGACCCTGTGATCATGAGCTGAGCCGAAGGCAGAGGCTTTAACCCACTGAGCCACCCAGGTGTCCCAACAGTGGGAAAATCTTATAGATTCACTATAATAATATACATACTGCTATTCAGTCAGAATTTTTAAAAACTTTTTTCATTTTTAAATAGGCTCCAATAAAGTTTTAAATTAATAAATATAGTTACAAATTCTAAAGTACATTTGTCTATTCTTCATTTTAAAGATGAATAAAATTTTTGATAACATCTGTCACATATTTAAGAGAAGGTATTAAACTTATTAAACCAGTCAGGAATCTGAAGTGAATAGCTATTACACAAAAACTTATATGTTTTAAATTAAGTCCCCAAATCCTACTGTGTAGTCTATAAAACTCTGGCAAAAGCATTATTTTTCCTCAAATGAGAAACTCCAATAGTCAGGAAAAAAAATTGTTTCATTTTTCTTTCATTTAAAAATCAAGTACTGGACACAGAATTAGACATGGTCCCTGCTTGGTGGGTTTCACAATCTATAATGTTAGTCTGATTTTCTTTCTGCTCCAACTCTATATTAGAGTACAAACTTGATAGGAACTTGTTTACTATGGCTAAGATATACTTTTGTGCACTGATATGCTACTGAAAGAAAATTCACAGTCTTTGAAAAACCAGGGCCTTGGGCATGCTGGAAGGCCAGGCACAATAACATATACTTGTATCAGATAAAGGAAAGTTCTGTATCAAGAATGGAATTCTAATAATGACTTGTCTTTTTCTAGTTTATTAGTTAAGAAAGCTCACCACAAATATTTAGAAAGCCAAGTAAACTTCTGAATGTGTGTAAGTTTATAAGTCTAGCACAGTGCCTCGAATATAGGAAGTATCTGTTAAGTAGTGGAGGGAATTTAAAAATGTGTATTTGAAATAAAAATTCTATGTCAACAATAATCCTAATATTCAGCCATAGTCTAAAATTATAAACTGAAAAAAATAAAATAAAGTTATAAACTGGTTAAATTATAGAATAAAACTCTAAAAATTATTTTCTGTGATTTATTCACATCCATGTTTTTAAAGTGGTCTCAGAATTCTCTGGCTATCATGGAGGTTTTTTACACCATTTTCCTGATTTTTTTTAAATCAGAAAATTTATTCTTGGCTTAACTTAGGAAACAGTATAATACACCAGAAGAAAATGTACTTGTTTTGGGGTGAGATGAGAAATTTCACGTTAGTTCAAATACTGAGCTAAACAAGTTAGTTAATTCACTCAACAAATATTGTTTAAGTGCGTACTCTGTGGAAGCCATCATTCTGGTGTTGGTAATAGATCAGTGAACAATTCAGAAATTCCCATTGGACTTATGGATCTATACATTCCAGTAGTAGGTACATGGAGTTGGGGGAGGGGGAAAATGAAGAGAGGTGATAAATAAATTAGTAAATAATGCATCAGGTTGCAGACTTGATTTCATTCATTCTCCATGCAATCTTGCAACTTCACGATTTTTTAAATGAGGAAATTGCAAACCAGTGATGTCACCTAACTTGTTCTGAAGCCATGCTATAGTATGGTAGTAATTTAACCAAGGTCCTTTTGAACAGGGAATCCCTCTCTGCCTCCAGTTGTTTATATTAGGGAAAATAATCAGAAGACAGTTACTAAGCTTATAAATTATAACCAACTAGGAAGAAAATGGAGGGGGGGATGAGAAAGGACCTCAGATGTAAACCTCTATCTTTGTGTGAGAACCATGAGAATATGCTTCATGTACTTCCTACAATGAGAAGTGTAACTGACCGAGGGCCCTGGCAGCTGTACTTTGAAATCCACTGTAGCATTTTCACTGAAGTCACATGTCCCATAGGCTGCTTCTGGTCATGATGGAGCATAGCTGGGATATTAAGTGATGCTCATTCCTGGGAGACAGGGAACTCCTCTGATGGCTGACTTTAGCTTGCAGACTCCCTGAAGCCACTGAAATTTCCTTAGACAGCATTATTATCAAGGACATATTCCTTCTTCTCTCCCACCTATATTACAGTTTGCGTACTTTCCAGCCTTAGGTAGTTCCCTCACCATTTTATCTCAAAGAAGTGTTTTCTCTAACTAAACAGTTGCATGTTTCATCCCATCTTGATTTCTACTTCTTGGAAGAACCAGACAAGTAGTATCAAAATTGATCCGAGCAAATGAACAGTAAGATGGGGATCTGAGACTGGCTAAACCACTACTGGGCAGGTGAATGGGACAGGTTCAGACACAGTCCACTGGTCAAGAGAAAGTAGTCCAGACCAAATGTCACCCAACACAGTTACACTAGTGTCCTTCCCCTGGCTTGTATCTGTGGTTGTATGGAAGTTCCCATATTACCAGCTAAAAGAGCAGGCAAAAGTCTGAACTTCATTTGTGGACAGATTGCCTCAGCATGTGGGTAAAGTAAAATATGGACAGTGGCTACATTACAGCTACATTGAAAGTTTGTCTTGAAAATCAGTGGAGTGGAAAAAAAATTTTTCCCAATAGCAGAGCTGTAGGCAGTGTACTTGGCCATCTTTTTGTGTGCAAAGAGAAGTAACCTTAGGTAAGAATACTTACAAATTTCTGGGCAATGGTCAATAGCCTCACCATTAGAGTTTGGAAGAAAAAGAACAAGAATATCAGAGACAAAGTGGTCTGAGTGTAAAGACATATTGATGGTCCTCTAGGAGTCTAGGAGCACAAGATATGAAGATTTTTGTATTACACATTATCTGCCAGAAAGCACCCACCATGGAATAGACACTGAACAACCAGGTAGATGAAATGATTCATGCAGTTGACATTAACCAGTCTTCATTATTAGCCACTCTGATGGGCATGATGGTGACCACATGAAGTGGCCATAATGGCAGAGATAAAAGCTACATATGGGTCCAATAATATGAACTCCTACTTATCACAGCCTGATCTAACTACTGCTATCTCAGAATGTCCAACTTGCCAAAAACAGAGGTCAATACTGAGTTTCTGATATGGCACTATTCCCTGAAGAATTCAATTGGTTAGCTTACTACATTGCTCCATTTACTCTGCTTTGACTTAACAAGGATAGATAGTTATTCTCGGCATAGCTTTATCTCTTCTGCCTGCAGAATTTTAGTCAGCACTGCTTTCCAGTGGCTAACAGAACACCTGATATGTAGGCATGGAATCTTATATGTATAGGATCCAATTTATGGAACTATTTCACAGCAAATGAAGTACAGGAGTGGACCCATGACTATAGGGTCCATTAATCATAATATATACTGCACAACTCGGAGTGACCAGCCTCACAGAATGCCAAAATAGCCTTTTCAGTGTTTGACTAAGGTGCCAGTATTGAGGAAACACTCTGAAAGATGAAATATATTTATCAAGCCAGAGACTCCTATATGGTCTTTGTTTCCAATAGGAAGGATACATGGGTCCAAAAGAGTGGCCATTGATGACTCATGGAAAGATCTGTGCTTCCTCTCCTCACAATTCTTGAGCTCTGCCAGGGAATAACTAAGAGTTCTTGATACTTCTCATGTCCAAGGACCAACAGGAGAAAACAGGAGTCACCATACTAACTGAGGTAATTGATTTTGATTAGCAGAATGAGAGGAGGCTGCTTGCACAACAGGGGCAGGGAGGAATGAGTATAGAGCCCAGGTGATCTATTTGGATCCTAGTACTCCCTTACCCCACTGTGAATGTGGGAAGCAACCTGGACTGTGAAGGGTATGATAATCAAGGGTTCAGATATTTCAGGTGAGAAGGTTTGGCTCATCCACCTGGCAAACCAAGAGGACTTGCTGAGGCGATCACTGAGGATAAAGGGAATTTGAAGGAAAATGGAGGAGTAATGGTTACAGCCCAGGGAATACCTGTAGTGATGGGGGCTGTAGTTCATCCCACTAACCTCCCTCTTCCTCATTTTTGCTCTGGAAGAAAGGCCCATGGAACCCACAGAGGAGCTACTCCTGGACCTGTATGAAGAAATAGATCTGAATGAAGCAAGAGCACAATGTGGTGGCCATGAGAATGAACTTTGTGGACCCACCACTGCCAGGAGTCTAACTGACCATTGAGCCCAGCTGTTATGGTCTGAAATTCAAAACCTCATTTATGCTGAGGTCACAGTGCTCCTTGGGCTCATCCCAGCAGATGACTGACAGTGGCAGAAATATGAAGGGAGACTGATTCCTGGGAGACATGGGACACTTCCGTTGGTAACCCTGGTTTGAGGGCACTCTCTGACAGCCTTGTCAAACCTCTCTTAGACTGTAGGTCTGTCTAGGACACTGCTAACCAATGTACCCTCTCTCCTCCCTTCACCCAAGGCCAGATTTGCTTGTGGTTTTATCACCATCCCAGCTTTACCTAGCTCCTTTCCTGTTTTCTTTCATACAGATATTTCTCCTAATAAAAACCTTGAACATTTTATCTTATTTTGTCCATTTTTTTGAAGGCCTCAGAGATATCCTTATATATCATTGAGTTGGAGTTTTAATGAGTAAGCACCAGGTCCTTACTTAACATCAAAAGGAAATGCAGCAAACTAGTGAAATCACTATCTTAAAGACACACAGCAAAGAAGTGAACTTGGTATAATGCGATCATACAACAACACATTTTTTTTAAAAACAACCTATATAGTGATATTTATGTCCTTCTGGTTGTTCAAACTGCGGTTGAATGACATCACTAATGGGACAGAGAGTCTAAGTATTTTTGTGTTTTTTTTTATTTTTTTCATTTATTTATTTGAGAGGGAGAGACAAAGATAGTGACAGAGAGCACAAGCAGGGAAGAGAGGGAGAAGCAGGCTCCCCGAAGAGAAGGGAGCCCAGTGTGGGGCTCAGTCTCAGGACCCTGGGATCATGACCTGAGCCGAATGCAGAATGTTTAACTGACTGAGTCACCCAGGTGCCCCAGTATTTTTGTGTTTCTATAAAAAAAAAATGCAACCTAAGAAGGGAAACTGGACAACGTTCAGACTACCAAAAGGTAGCAAAAACTGTTTTCCAATCTTACCTTTCACTTTTTAAAAACTTAGGGAAGATCGAATTCACATTCCATATCAACACTTGGTGAAATCTCCCACTCTGCCAGTTCCTTGCCACCTCTGCTCCAGTCTTCCTTTTCACAACTCTCCTTCCAGCTGCTCTACATCTGGTCGCTTTCTCCCACCTACCTCTTACCAGATTTCCCAGTGTCCTCTCTGTCTGCTTTATCCATTTACATTATGTTCATTACAACAGATGTCTGACCAAGGTTAAACATGTTCCCAAGAAAATTCATTTTACTCTTATAACTAACATCATTATAAAGAACTTTTGAATGGCTAAAAATGTCAATGAATTGTTTGAGAAGCTGGAAGTAATGCCCCTGAAGTCTTCAAGTGAGGGTAATCTCCCCAGTGTCCTCTAGTTTTCATATTCAATGATTCTAACTCTCTCATATATAAAAGCCTGAGGAGATCCTCTCTTTAAAAAGAGGCAAAATAATTAGCCACAGGTGCTTCTATAGCAGTGTAGAGAACTGACAGCTTTTGAAAGTCCCTTAAGCAGGTTATTGTTTTATTTACATTTCCTTATTTTGTTCTTCTGCAAAAACCCAAAGATAAAATGTGGTCTGTCAGGATTTTCATAAATTCTGAATCATTAGTGTCAAAATATAGCTATTTTTAGGCTTCTAAAATTGTTCTTTTTTGGTGGTTCTTATATTTCCTGAAATGAGAGTTTTCTAGAATTCAGAATTTAAAACGTTTAGCATAGTTCATTTTGAATTGAATCATCATTATCAAAGGTTTTCAATGTTAATATTTTTCTGTCAATCAGAAAAGGTAAAATTTGGGGAATCATCCATTTTAGGTCTTCATCAATATGAGCAGAAAACAACAAAAAAAAGATATCTAACTTTTTCCTTCTTCACGTATTACTTGTTATCCAGTTTCCTATGTCTGCTGTTGCACTTACATTAAAATGAAAAACTCTCTATGAAATAAGGTAAGAATTCTGGAACTTAGTTATAATTTATTTCCTTTATCAGATAGCTCTTCTTAAGGTAAGTGCTAAATCAAAGTAAACTTCATAATACTTTTATATTTGCTGAAGCTGTTATCATGATGACAAAAATTACTCCTAACTACTCTGAATTACTTTCATTTACTACAAAATTTACATGACTTTTTATTTCTTAACCAAACTTATCAGACATTGTCAATGGAGCAAAAGTTAGTACTGAATGCTGTTATTTTAATACAAATTTCACAGGTGACAAAGATATTCTTAAACTTATACAGAAATTATTATAGTTTATAGAAATACAGTTTTTGAGATACATATATATATGGGTTATATATACTATTTATATGCCATTAAAATGTTATTATACATAATACAGATATATATCCATCTATCTATCTCTCTATACATATATATGATTTTAAGCTGTCAATTTATGGCATCCACGACACATATGGATATACATTCTGAATTTCTCAGTTGACAAAACAGACTGGTCACTTGTATTTTTTCCTTCCATTCGTTTTTCAGGCGTCGTGTAATACTTAAGGTAGAGAGCTATCTAGCATAACATCAATTTCCTTTGCATTACCTTCTTGATTTCCCCGTGAAATGAAGTCTTATGCTCCTTCCAGAACAACTCCAAAATTCCTTGACATTCCATGTACTGCTTTGATTTGTTTCTGAAATAATTCTTGGGGCCCATAATATATCTCTGCCTCACATCAAAAGATACACTGTATATATTATAGTTGATTTGAACACTTTCCAAGAGAAACTTCATTGTGTATTGTTATGAAACTTTAACTGTTTTTCTGTTTTGCTTATATGTCTACACTATAAGCCCAATTTTTTTAAAGCAACATATTTTATTCAAAGAATGATTAATTCAATGTTGTTAAAATTGCTTTTGTCTTCCCAAAGCAAGCAGCATTATATTTTTATGCAGGAAGGTTAAGATCCTAATGGAACAGTAACTTCTCAACTCCTTCCTGCCAAACACACACACACACACACACACACACACACACTTCTGGTTACAAGTAGAAATTTAAATAAATGCATTTACTTCCCCTCTTTCCTGAGATCTATTAAAATGAAAGGAAAAGATGAGAGGCCTCAGTAATTAAGAATCATAATACATTTCTAGAAGATATGAAGCAGGTAGAAAAAAGGAAACAAGGCACAATATTTCCTAGGGAATGTGAAGTAGAAGAAGTAGAGCCAAAAAGAGAGCATTCCTTCTCTTTAGAATCTCAGAGCACTGGTAACTGAAACAGGTCGCCCAAGATGGGATCATATGTGAGACTGAGTGCTAAATAACGCATTAATTGAACATCTATGTGAGGAGAACTCACTGGCCTGAACACAAATTATTTGCCAATTTGGGTGCAAAATGCCAAACAGGTAATAGTCTACCTTCAATAATAAATAAATTAACAAATTAAGTTAAATCTGAAGTGTCCTCTTCATAAAAATTGAAAAACCTGAGTGTTTTTAGTTCAGTCTTAGTTCAGGCTGCTATAACAGGGACCATAGATAGTGGCTTCTAGACAATGGAAATGGATTGCTCCTAGTTCTGGAGGTTAGAAGTCTATGGTCAGGGTGCCAGCATGGTCAGGTTCTGGTAAGAGCTCTATTTCCAGGTTGTGGACTACTGTCTTCTCTCTATGAGAGCTTTAGAATGAGCTCCATGGCTCTCTGGGATCCCTTCTGAAAGACACTAATCCCACCCAGGAGGGCATCACCCTCATGACTAATTACTTCTCAAAGGCCTTACCTCCTAATACCACCATATTTGGGAGGTAGGATTTCAATATATGAATTTGGAGGGGGTGGGGCACAAACATTCAGTCAATTGCACAAAGATCAGTGATTTTTGCAATTTGATGACTTCAGAAAATTGGTTAATTCTTTGTATACAAACACCATAAAGCACACATGCTTTGATAAAACTGAAGAATTGGTTATTCTCACTGCCTCCACTTCCTAACTTATCATTCTTTCTTGGATCTGCTCTATGAAACAGCTTTTTACAGAGTCACCAAAGATCTCTGTGTTTTAAAATCTGATATCAAGTTTCTTTTTCTTGTTTTCCTTTTCCTTTCTCTTCTTTTCTTCTTTTATTTTTCTTTCTTTTCTTTTATTCTTTTATTTTTCATTCTTTTTTTCTTTCCCTCTCTCTCTTTTGTGTCTCTCTTGTCGCTTGATAGTTGATCTCTCCTTTCTTAAAACATCTTTTCCACTTGGCTTTCAAGAAGACTCCATGCTTTGCTGATTTACTTGTTACCTCAGTAGTTGGTCCTTTTCAGTGTCCTTGGCTGGATTCTTCTCTAGTATTACCAAATACTAGGCATTGATATGCCTCTGATATCTCTTCTTTCTACACTCTCTTCATAGATGATCTTATGTAGTCCCATCCAACAAACACAAATGTGGAAAGAAATGCTTTAAGCCGTAACATTTTAAGGTGATTTGTTTCACAGTAATAACAAACTGCAACATAGGATTAACTCAAGGATTGCATATATGTATATTTATTGCTATAAATATAGACTTTTAAAATATAAAACTGCACCATTCCATACAAATTGTCTTGAAAATTGCACTTTATCATTCTCACTTTTTATAAGTATCTTTTAGACCATTAAATGTCATTTATTATGGCTTCATACTTTGTTATTTTAGTGTGTCCCTATTTACTTAAAGTAATACTTTGTTATTGAACACTAAAGCTCTATCCATTTTTTTTACTATTATAACTAACAATTTAGTGAACATCCTTAGAGCTAAATCTTTGCATACCTTGATAATTTGTTCGATAAATATTTGGAAGCATAGTTGTTAAATCAGTTAAGTACAGTAAATACTTTTGCCAAGTTCCTGTATTTACTTATCTACCAACCATGCCTGAGAACTATATCACTAGCATTTATTGCCTAAGTTAATTTTTGGTATCTAGTCTTTTTTTTTTAAAGATTTAATTTACTTATTTGAGAGTGATTTGAGAGAGAGAGCATGAGTGGGGGAGGAGCAAAGGGAGAAGAAGAGGTAGGCTCCCCACTGAGCAGGATGCCAAACATGGTGGTCCATCCCAAGACCCTGGGATCCTGACCTGAGCCTAAGGCAGGTGCTTAGCTGACTGAGCCACCCAGGCATCCCTGGTATCTAGTCTTAATACTATATAAGAAAATAAATATATTTGAAAATTGAACTTATGATGTTGAAAAAAAAATCCCTAGAAGACAAACAATTTCATATTTATGATGAATGATAGAATTTTCATTAAAAACAAACTCTATCTCAGAACTTGAATAGAATGACATTTGAAAATTAGTTCTAACATAAAATTTGAATGGAAAAGAATTATATTACAGGAAAAGTTCTGGAAATATTTAAATTTTATTGTAATTTTCTTTGGATCATCGATTCTCTTCTTATTAAAAAAATATATACTGATAGATCCTTAAAACTCAGTGTAGTTTCTTTCCTGACATACATTAATTATTTCAGTAATACTATTAGCTGAAGAGTATCTTATGCTTGCTGAGTTATCTTTATTAGATTAAGAAAATTCCAAAACATTTGGCAGTTCTTTAATACTGATATTTTTAGAAGTTTTATTAAGGTATATTCTTTATACAATAAGTCATATGTACTTCATATACACAATTTTGTTTTGATATATGTATAAAACTGTGAAAACATTACCAAAGTTGATATAATGAACATATTCATCATTCCAAAGAAGTTTCTTCTGTTCCCCCTGTAATGTGCTTTTCTCAGTACTACCCCACAACTGCCATCCTGGGCAACCACTTTTCTGCTATCAACTATAAATTAGTTTACATTATCTAGAGTTTTATATACATGGAATCATACATCATGTAGTCTTTTTTTCCCAACTTCCGTTACTGGCATAATTATTTTTCAATTCGTCCATGTTGTTGCCTATACAGTGGTACACTCAATTAGCTTATACAGCCTATCTTCAAGTAATATTATACCACTTCATGTATAATGTAAGAACCTGACAGCAGTGTACTTCAGTTTTCCCTTCCTGGTCTTCATTCTATTGTTGCGATACAATCTACTTATACATATACATTTAAATATATGAACTCCACATGACAGGGAAATTGTATCTTTTAAACAGCTATATATTTTTTATAGAAATTTAAATAAAAAGATAAAAGTATTTTGTATTTACAAATTAGTTACATTTTCTGATGTTCTTTATTCCTTTGTGTAGATCAGTATTTCTTTTTCACATAATTTTCCTTCTGCCTGAAAAAAAATATTTAACATTTCTTATAGTGTGGGTTAGCTAGTGATAAATTCTTTCTGCTTTTGTAAGTCTAAAAAAGCTTTTATTTCGGAAGAATAAACATTGTTAAAATGTCTATACTACCTAGAGCAATCTATACTTTTAATGCCATTCCCATCAAAATTCCACTGGTATTTTTCAAAGAGCTGGAGCAAATAATCCTAAAATTTGTATGGAATCAGAAGAGACCCTGAATCGCTAAGGAAATATTGAAAAACAAAAATAAAACTGGTGGCATCTCATTACC
>PISX010026511.1:0-24358 GCA_004024625.1 Mellivora capensis | reverse complement strand
ACCCACAAGATAGTGGAGGCTTTAAATGCTGGAATCAGGAACTGAAGAAAGCAGTTAGATCAATTTTACAAACGAATTCTAGTAATCCTCCAGTGCTCATAGGTATAAAAGTCTCTGAAGTTCTCCTGTTTAAAATGTAGACTCTTCCTTGCAACCCTGACTCCCAGTAGATTTTGGTTCAACAAGTCCAGTCCTGAATAAAGGAATCTGCATTTTACTAAATGCCCCAGAGGATTTGGAGCCTAAGTGGAGGAGTGCCAGTGGGTGGCTGTTCAACACATCCTGTTGTGGTCTGATGGCTAAAATTTGTGCCTGGGTCCAGAAGGCCTGAGTGCAGTTCCCAGGGCTGCCACTGCCTAGTTTCATACCAACAGGGCAACTTCCTTCACCTCCGTGTACCTTGGTTTCAATATCTGTAAATGCGGTGTAGTTATAGTACCTGATTTTTAAATTAGTTAGTGCAAAGTCCTTAATAAAAAGTATGGGCTTTGGGTATTAAGCTGTCCTATAGCCAACATGGGGAAGCCCCTGTAGTTTGTTTATTCATCATGCTTAAGACCTAAATATTTCAGAGCCAATTCTTTCAAAATCAATCAACCAACCAACCAATCTCAATCTCTCTCTCTCTCTCTCTCTCTCCCTCTTCCTCCGGCCCCCCATATATGCACTCATCCTATTGGCTCTGTTTCTCTATAGAACCTCAATACAGCCCACAAAGATCATAAAAGGCACTTCGTTGTGCTTCAAAATCTTTCCAAAAGTCATTACACTCCAAAAAGTCTCTAAAGGGTGGAGGGAGAGTAGGAGCGGGTTGGAGCCCCAGGCTGGGAGAAGACATGGGTGAGCACAAGGTGGTCGCCTCACTTGGGAGTGTGCCCACCCACCTCCCAATTCCTGCTTCGGCACAGAATTTTCATGCACAGGGCAGTCCTCAGCCCTCTGCCTCTGTTTACTTGTAGGAATCTCTAAAGGTGCTGGAACTGCCTCTTCTTCAAGAACGGGCTGTGTATCCCTCAGTCAGTGCCACATAGGCCTGGGAAGGAGCAAACTTGAGACCGCCCTCCCCTCTCACCCGCAGAGCCTGGGCCCATGGGTTACCTTTGGCAGGTGCCAGGGAATTTCCAAAAGGGAATCTCAAGACCTCAAGCCCCATCCTTCCCTACCACTCACTCCCACCCCACAGACCCACCCCAGCCACAAAGGCCAGTGGTCATAAACTTGGAGAATTGTCACTTCTACTTGAGAAACGCTCTTCTTTCATTTTTTAAGCAGTGGACCTAGTTTATGAGCAACTTGTTTGATTTAGAAGGATCCTGGCCCAACACATCTGCTCTTGGTTGGTTTGGGGAAGTCTTTCCAGCTTATGGAAGCTTTCCTCTGGACAGATGTCCCTTTGCTTCTCAACTTGCCTAACTTGAACTTGGATCATGCCCCCATCCCAATAATAAATGCTATGGACAAAAATATTTGAGTGCTAAAAGAGTAT
Organism: Mellivora capensis; assembly: GCA_004024625.1. NCBI lineage: Eukaryota > Metazoa > Chordata > Mammalia > Carnivora > Mustelidae > Mellivora > Mellivora capensis. The sequence goes on along the minus strand of PISX010026511.1, from coordinate 22,872 downwards.
ATAAAAAAGAGTAATAAAATCTCTCTTGGAGACAATGATTTTGGTGTGATAATACATTGAAAGCAATAATTGTGACTTGTTCATCTAAAGATCTTCAACACCTCGCTTGAAATGAGTGGGTACTCTGGAGACATGTGAAGGATGAAGGAATAATTGAATGAATGGAATTTGCCTGGTAATTATCATATACAGTAATAAGCCATGAGTAAATTGTGGGTTTTTTCCATCCTTCAGAGTCTGGGGAGCCTCAAGACTTCCCTATTTCCACTGTGAATTACTGTGTAAATTATCTGTATCCTTTTATTTATTAAAACAACATATATTAGGAGCTCTGTGCTTCATAAAAACTTTTCTGAAGTGATCATAATCATATAGAGTGAACATTTACCTCAAAACCATAATAAAAATAAACATCTCCAAATCTCTTGCTACAGCAATCAAGTAAACGCCAAGTGTCAGTGAGTTAACTTTATGTTTTCATAATATGCTTTTTCTCTGGATTGAAGAACATATTCTTTCAGAAGATCCAAATTTTACTGCATATTTTAAAAAAAAGAGTAATTTGTATCACTAGAGGGAGACACAGTTTGCCAAAGAACTGCTATCAGGCAGAAAGGAACATTTTCCAGTTCTTAAGAATAAAACAAGAAATAAACTACTACATATTGTTGCATATTCATATCATTTTGTGAATGTAACAAGTTCATAGTTAGAATCACTGAACGGATGGCTTAATTTCTCCTTTCTCAGTTAACATTGAAATGCTGAGTAAAAAGATAGAAAAAGGATTGCTAAATTTTAGTACGATACTAAAATTCCAATGTCATGATGTTGAAATAGAATTTTTCAAGATCCTCGGAGCATTCACCCTAACAGTAAAAAACAGTATTCAGGGGCGCCTGGGTGGCTCAGTGGGTTAAAGCCTCTGCCTTTGGCTCAGGTCATGATCTCACGGTCCTGGGATGGAGTCCCACATTGGGCTCTCTGCTCAGCAGGGAGCCTGCTTCCCCCTCTTTCTCTCTCTCTGCCTGCCTCTCTGCCTACTTGTGATCTGTCTGTCAAAAAAATAAATAAAATCTTTAAAGAAATCAACAGTATTCAAAGGTTCTATCTGTGTGCATAAGCATCTGGCTGTATGAACAGCTGCTTTACCAATGTAAAAGTGAATTAATTAATCTAAATCTTTCTCCCAGTAAAGGAAGTCAAGGCTGTGTTCACATCACCATGTAAAATGTAAGGCCTGACAGTGACATGTTGTTGTAGAAGCAAATTGTCAGATTTCCCGATCTTAATCAGAAGAGCAACAAACAGTATACTTTTTTCCCTTTTTTGTGATGTTTACATATATGTACGAGTTTATGTTTAAGTCACAGTTCAGTAAAAATAAAGAGAATATGCTTATGCTTCAGGCAGCTGGATTTATTTTGTTTTGTTTTGTACATGCATGCAACTTAATTCATTTACATTTCCTACCTGGCCTCTGAAGACTTTTGGATTTTTAATGCCTATTATAAAAGTTTATGGTCTGGAGCATGTCAGAATCTGTAAGCAAAGGCAACTTACAAAAGGCAAAAAGTGTTAGTTAAGAAGTGATAACAATCTAAAGCTCACAACTGAGGCAAACAACTAGTTTTAATGCTCAACTTAAATAAGAAAAAAAATCCACCTAATACTCACTTGAATGGCCTCCCTCCCTGCCCTTCCTCCTCTGTAACTTTGCTCCTGACTTTCTCTTCACTTCTTGTGCATTTTTCCTCAAACCAATTCTCTCCCCTTTCTCCAAATCCCTGTTTTCACTGTCTTATCTATATTTAATGAAATACATATTTTTATCTTAGTACTTGTTCTACTTATTGAATATATCATATTCTTCATTGTTCATTTAAAAATAATATTTATTTAATATGTCTCACTTAAAAACTAAGTTTATGGGGCGACTGGGTGGCTCAGTGGGTTAAGCCACTGCCTTTGGCTCGGGTCATGATCTCAGGGTCCTGGGATGGAGCCCCGCGACGGGCTTTCTGCACAGCGGGGAGCCTGCTTCCTCCTCTCTCTGCCTGCCTCTCTGCCTACTTGTGATCTTTCTCTGTCAAATAAATAAAATCTTAAAAAAAAAACCAAACTAAGTTCATTTCCTTTTATACCTGTCACATCATTTTATTTTTTTTCCCTTTGTAATTCAATGATTGATCTTCAATAAAAACAGTTCCACCCCTCCCTGCCTTCCCTTCTAAACCTGGCTAATTATATGTGACAGTTAACTTTTCTGACTAGTAGTTGTACTCACTTTTTTTCAGACCACTGTATTTCCCAAGAAATCCTAGAGAGGAGTATAAGGGCATGAGGAAAGAGGGTGGCAAAATTACCCTCTGTCACAGCCACTCACTGGAGAGAATGTCATTGGGTACCTGTGGATGCAACAGGAAAGAACTGATAGGGAAAAGTGCCACCGCCTACTAGCCGGCCCCAAAGAATTGCCATCTTGTTGCTGGGGAACTTGAAAATGAAGCCTGCATACCCAGCGATAAAGGCACACCGTTGGTGCCTTACAACAAATCCTACACAGGGAACAGCTCCTGGGATAGCAAGGGGCGGGCTGCGTCCCTACACTGTGGAGAATATCTGCGCCTCCACGCTTCCCAACACCGAAGCGGAGCCCTCAGGGTAATCCGCATCACAGGCAGACAGCTCATCTTCCCCAGAGTGGGCTTGAGAAAGTCCGATTTGCCAGAGTGCCATGTGTGTGAGAATAATGATATTACATTTTTTTAAATTTAAATCAATTAGCCAACATATAGTACATCATTTGCAGCCTAGCTTAGCTTGCTTGTGATTACGTAGTAAAGAAGGGAACAAGAAACAGGAAAAGTACACTTGGCACTGATCAGAGCACAGGGTGAGTTCTAACTCTTGCCTCCTCTTTCACTGTCTGCTCCTAGAGCCTTCACCCACTAAGCTGTGAGGGGGTGTAGACTCCCATTGCCTGTTATTTGTTTGAAATTTACTGCTGAGACTGGAAAATCAATCTCAGTCAGCACTATTCCCTCCATGCTAGAAACATTACTTTAAAAGTTGGGACTAAACAGAAAACACAACCTGTCAATAGCATTTGTAAGTGTGTTTTTGAAAATACTGAGAAGAAAACTTCAGTGGAGTATAACAATCCAATTCATTTATAAAATAATAGTAGCACTATAATAAAGCTTACACTTTTTCTATAGTTTCACAGTCATGGTATGTAGTTGACCCTTGAACAATAGGGGGTCAGGGTGCAGACCCCCAACAGCTGCAGGATATTGGGACAACTTCTGATCTTCCCCCAAAACTTAAAACTAATAGCCTACTGTTGATCCGAAGCTTTACTGACAACATAAACAGCTGATCAATACAGATTTTGTACATTATATGTATCATATACTATATTCTTACCATAAAGTAAGTTAGAGAAAAGAAAATGCTATTAAGAATGTCATAGGGAAGAGAAAATACATTCACAGTATTGTACGGTATTTACTGAAAAAAAAAAAAATCCACGTGTAAGTGGACCAGTGCGATTCAAACCTATGTTGCTTACGGGTCAATGGTACTTTAGACAAGGCAAGAGAAGAGGGGACATTGGAATTTATAACACATCGTTTTAGGGTGACTTCCCATCTTCCCTGGGAAATATTCCAATTAGATATCAAAGCCAGCTGTTTTCCTCCAGATGTTTTTGGAGATGGCCAATGTACATTAATCTGAGAGTTAAGCTGCACACAGGGATTTAAAAAACATAAAATAGCTCTTTTATGATGCATTTAAATTAATTTCTTTTAGCATTTAGAATAAAAGGAAGAACAGATGGTGAAGACTTAGTTTAAAGTGTAAGCCATTAAAATAATCTTAGCTGGAAAGTGAGTTTTTCATAACAGGAATTCATGCACCATGGAGTTTAGGCAAAGTTTTAAAATGACCCACATAGTAACAGAATCTATATCATTGCAATTATACTCCATATACTATACAGATGTAAAAGAAATAATTCAGGATTTCCATAGTACGTTGGAATTCTAAAAATGGTGGAATGTCAACCAGAAAGTAACTGAAAAAAATATTGATATAATTACAGATTATCTTCTTCCAAATTTTACTCAGATTTTACAACTGTTCAAAGTTTTAGATCTCTAGCAGTCATCATTTATATGTAATCCGTATATGTCTTCCATTCATAGGCAGAACAGTGTTATATATATTTTTAATATGACAATGTTATTTATGACTTCTATGTTTTGAGTTACATAGTTCCTTTCTTTACGCAGCATTTTTTAACAGAATAACGCAACCAAATTGCACCTCCAAATATATTTTAATAAATAAAATGATTTCTGCCTCCAAACATATTTTAACAATTTCTTAGAAATCCCCCCCAAATTATCTTTTTGTGTATGTACGTAATTTAACACACATACATTTGGTGTATATTTACTACGTATATTACTATGATCTCACATACCCCACACTCACACCACACACACACCGTATCCCCTCCCTCCTCCACACACACACTCACACAGTGTCTTGCTAAATGTTATAACCCTGCAGCTGTTGAACTCCAAATGCTGAGTCAGTAATTTTTGGCTAACAGATTCTGACAATAGCTATAATCTTATTGATAACTCCCAGTGAGAAAATGATTGTTAGTGATGGTAATGGAGCCAGAGTTTGATGAAAGGGGCTGGGGCTGGCCCAGTAATAATAGCTGAGGCATAAAGTTTAAACCTCTTTATTGCGTAGCTGACCCCAATTACATCTCAAGACAAATAACACCCTTTACTCAAACACCTGGTACCAAATGAGGCCACTTCAAATTTCTCCCTCATGGGAGCCTGTAATCATTTTGGGACTGTTGAAACAATGGGCATTAATTGCCAGTCTTGTGTTTGATATGCTGGACCTCAATGAAGTTGAGCAAATTATTTTTTTTAATGCTTTAGTTTACTGAGAATAATTTTTAAAAGCACTTCCCTTAACTAATGCTTTGTAAAAAAAAAAAAAAAATTAAATGATGCCACAAGCCAAGGTGGAGATTATGCACATAATGAATAGTTCATGCAAAATGCTGTGTACTCCCCAATGACACGTGAAAATACTCGTTACATCAACTGATGACTGTATTTATTTCAAAAATGATAAAAATCACCCAAAACATAAGGAATTGCCACTTGGCACTAAGACAGAATATTTGAACACTACAAATGCACTTCGCACTAAAGTAGAGAAAAACACTTTTATTTATCTTTTAAAGACTTATTTATTCATTTTTTTGAGAGAGAGAAAGGGAAAGAGGTGTACGAGGTGGGAGGGGCAAAGGGAAAGGGAAGAAAGAATCTCCAGCGGACTCCCTGCTGAGCACTAAGACTGACCTCGACATGGGGCTCCATCTCAGCACCCTGAGATCATGACTTGAGTCAAATACCAAGAGTCAGATGCTTAACTGACTGAGCCACCCAGGCGCCCCCAGAAAAACATTTTTAATTCAAGATTTCTGGAAGGAAAGACCCCACGTCTCAAATTATATTTCATGTAAATAGCAAAGGTCTGGGATTGAGCTCTGGAATCAGACTGGCAGAGGTTAGACTCATCTTGGTTATTTTAGGCATGTTACTTAGCCTTCCCACATTTCAGTTTTCTCATCTATAAAACAGAGTAATAGTAACACCTGTTTCAAATAAATTAATAAGTGTAAGGAAACTGGCACTACATCTGGTCTATAGGAACATTCAATTTTTAGAGGATTTTTGTTTGCTTGCTTTTTGGGTGTTTTTTGTTTTGTTTTGTTTTTTGTTTTGTTTTGTTTTTTAGAAAGAGAAATGAGGAGCAGAGAGAGAGGGACAAACAGACTCTGAGCTGAGCATGGGGCTCCATGCAGGGCTTGATGTCACGAGGCTGAGATCATGTCCTGAGCCGAAATCGAGTCGGACATTCAAACGACTGAGCCACCCAGGCGCCCTTCAATTTGTAGTTTTCTTATTAAGATTATGGAAGAAGAAAAGCCTCCAGTAAGGACTATGGAATTCTTTAATCGAATGAAGCAAATTATTTGCTTTTAATGAGGTGCTGGGACAAACTTTGACAGATCTACCCTATTTATGTTTTGCACTTATTTGTTTACTTATTAATTCATTTATTTATCAATCAAAACCCCCCTTTATATCAGACCCTGGACTAAGCACATATTTCTGTCCTCAACATGCTTATAATCTCAATCCATTTTTAGGATGAGAAACTCAGGACTATGAACTGAATGTTTGTATCCCCCAAAATTCATATGTTGAATGCTTAATCCCTGATGTGACTACGTTTGGAATTGGAGGCTTTGAAAAATGACTAGTATTAGATGAAGTCATGAGAGTGGGTCTGCAGGATGGGATGAAGGCCCTTATAAGAAGAGAAAACTAGGGGCGCCTAGGTGGCTCAGTCATTAAGCATCTGCCTTCCACTCAGGTCATGATCCCAGGATCCTGGGATCGAGCCCCACATTGGTCTCCTGGCTCAGCGGGAAGCCTGTTTCTCCCTCTCCCACTCCCCCTGCTTGTGTTCCCTCTCTTGGAGTCTCTCTCTCTCTCTGTGTCAAATAAATAAATAAAATCTTTAAAAAAAAAAAAAAAAAAAAGAAGAGAAAACTAGAGGCACTCTCTTTTTGCCTTAGGAGGATGCAGCAGGAAGGTGGCTGCGGTGGAAGGCCTGCCCCTGCAAGCTGTGGGTGTGACCCTGCCACTCCAGTGGTTCTAGAAGCAAGCCCTTAAGGTCTCATGGGATTTGCCTTGCTAAGTTTTCAACTTGCTTGGGATCTAGAAATCTTTTCTTCCTTCTGATATCTCATTTGTAGAATCAGAATGTCCATCCTACACCTGTCCCACCAATGCCTTTTAGAAGCAAATAACTTACCTGGTTTCACTAGTTCACAACTGGAGAGGAATTTTGCCTCAGGATGAATTGTACTCAGAGTCTCTCCCATACCTGATTTTGATGCTATTTCCCATATCTGATTTAGATGCTATTTAGATGAGACTTTGGAATTCAGAGTTGATGCTGGAACAAGTTAAGACTCTTGGCATCATTGGGATGGAATGAATGTATTTAGCATGTGAGAAGGACATGAATCCAGGGGGGGCAGGGACAGAATGCTAGGAACTGAATTTTTGTGTTCCTCCCAAAATTCATAGGTTGAAGCCTTAATCTTCTATGTGATGGTATTTGGAAATTGGCCTTCTGGGAAATAATTAGGATTATGTTATGTCATAATGGGATTAATACCCTTGTAAAAAGAGGAAAAGACTGGAGATATTGCTCGCTCTCTGTCTCTCTCCCTCTCTCCCTCTCCCTCTCTTCCTCTCTCCCTCCCCTTTCTCTCTCCTTACCTCCTTTTCTCCCTCCCTCCTTTCTCCCTTCATGAACCAAGGGAAGACCATGTAAGGAAATAATGAGAATGTAACTGCCTGCAAATCAGGAACAGGGACCCCACCAGACATTGAATCTGCCAGTACCTTGATCATGGACTTTCCAGCCTCCAGAGTTGAGAGAAATAAATGTTCATTGCTTAAGCCACACAGCAATGTTTTGCTATAGCAACCTCAGCTGCCTAAGGCACTCTGATCACAGCACTGTGAATTCCTGCTCAGAATCATGGCAGCTGGACGTGCTGTGGGCCTGGGAGTACAGGGGAAGAGTGTAGAGCCTTGGGAGAGAAGGATAAGAGAACATCTAATGGAAGTCAAATATCATGAAAGAGCAGCAAGTTGTGCAGTGACCTGAACAAGAATACATTGTCCTTCATCATCACACTCACTAATTATGCTATATAGTTTGTTCACTCATTATTTCATAGATCAAGGTAGGGCTTATTAAACTGGTGCTCCACCTTGCTCCCCAGACCTTTTTTTTTTGCAATTCAATATCCATTCAGTTTTTCTCTTGCTTATAATTATGTTCCTTGTTTTGCTTCTGGCTTATTTAAGTCTGCCACTAGCTGGTGTGAAAGGATTTATATTTCAACCCAAGATTTTAACTAAGTAACAGTACAAATAGAATGAGGTAACCAAAGAAATCTAGAATGATTATTGGTACTTCCTGAAAGCAATACCAAAAGACGGGATGAATTCTCCTCATTACACTACAATAGTGTTAAAATTTGAAGAATCTAAAGGTACTGAAATTAAGAGTGAAGCAATATTAGGATATGACAAAGAGAACAAAGAATAGTCAAAACAAGAATGCTGGAAGATATCCAGTGTGTATGTGTAAGTGCTAGGATAACCAGCTTGTGCTGGTTTGCCCATGACTTTTCTAGTTTTAGCACTAAGAGTCCCCAATAGGGAGTCCCTCAGCCCTGGACAAAGTGGGAAGTTTGGTCTCTAAAAATACATACAAGTTTAGTTGTCTGTTTTTTCTTCAGTTATTTTTCCTCACAATAGCATATTACTTCATTTATTCAGTTAGTATTTATTAAGAGTTACAGCAGCAGGGCCCCGTTCTAGGTGCAGACACAGTGGTCTGTCACAGAGAGACGAGGCCCCTATTTTCATATAGCTTATTTTTCAGTAAGGAAGGCAGAGATAATCAAGCAAATGAGATAGAGTGTGACTTCAGGGAGTAGAAGCACTCAGAAGGCACTTGGAGGCAACACTTGGACTGATCCCTGGATACCAAGAAGGAGCCAGTCATGGGAATATCTGGGGAAGCACACTGCAGGAAAGGGGAGAGCCAGGGAAAAGCAGGTGGCAGAGAGGGACTGGTGTTCTTATCAATGGCGGGAAGGCAAGCAGGGTCTGAGAATATTGGCCAAGGGCAGGGTGGAATGAGACATGCTCAGGACAGAACCAGATCATGGAGGAGTTTTGCAGGCTGGTTAAGGTCTTCAGACTTTATACTAATTGTTTTAGAAGACATTGGGGAGTTTGAGGCAGGGAAATATGATGGATACAGAGTTTCATATGACCCAATTTACTTTTTTAAAAGATCACTGAAAACTATGTGGAGAATGGACTACAGGGTGATAAAAGCAGGAGAAGGACCATGTAGAATCCTGTTGAGCATGGTGGCTGCCTAGGCCACTGGAAGGTTCTGCCACTAATTCCCATGTACGGAGAGGGGAGATTTCCCATACCAACAAACAATTCACCAAAACCAATTGGCTGTTATACTGGGTATCCACTCAATTCTGACACTACGTAGAGATAGTGTGAGATCTTACCAGTTAAAGGCTCCGTCCTACAAGACTGCCATCCCCTGCCACCCACTTCAGATCTGAATTGTAAGTCCAAGTTCTCAATTGGACTTCTTACCAACAGGCCATAGATCAGAGGTTCCCACAACCCCCTCCTTGGGTTTGATAAATTTGGGTAAATTGCTAGAGCAGCTCACAGAACTTAGGGAAACCGTTTATTTACTAGATCAACAGTTCATTTATAAAAGAATATAACTCAGGAACAGCCATATGGAAGAGATGCACCAGGCAAGGTATGGGAAAGGGACACAGAGCTTCCATGACTTATCCAAGGGTGCCAGCACCTCTATGTGTTCATCACCCTAGAAGCTCTCCAAACTCTGTCCTTTTGGGGTTTTAAGGAGGCTTCATTCCATGGGCATGATTGACTAAGTCACTGACCATTAGTGATTTCTTATTATAGATCACCACATCACACTCAGTGGTCCTCAAATTATGGCTCCCAGAGCAGCAGCTTCAGCACCACCTGGAACCTGTTGGTAGAGATGCAACCTTCTTGGCTCTACCTCCAACCTACTGGGTCTGAAATCCTTGGTTGTATAGCCCAGGAATCTGTGGCTTACCAAGCCTTCCAGGTGAATCTCATGCAGGTTAAGTATGAGGGCCTCTGGTCAAGGGCCAAGACTGGGTGCACATTAGAATCACCAAGGTAGGTTTTTAAAACAACCAGTGCTGGTGCTCAGCTTCAGACAGATTAAGTCAAGGTCGCAAAAAAAAAAAAAAAAAAAAAAAGGAGGAGGAGGAAAGAAAAGAGAAAAAGAAAGATTTTGAAGAACATTAGAACATTGCTGATAGATTAGAACTATGGAGAAAGGGAAAAAAAAAGGATATGTCAAATACTTAGAAAAGTGAAAGGTTCTGGTAGAAAAGCAAAGAGACTCTAAGATCACGGTGTGCTTAGAAGTTTCATAATACCATGTAAGAATGGGGGTGCCTGGGTGACTCAGTGGGTTAAAGCCTCTGCCTTCAGCTCAGGTCATGATCCCAGGGTCCTGGGATCGAGCCCCACATCGGGTTCTCTGCTCCGCAGGGAGCCTGCTTCCTCCTCTCTCTCTGCCTGCCTCTCTGCCTACTTGTGATCTCTGTCTGTCAAATAAATAAATAAAATCTCAAAAAAAATGCCATGTAAGAATGTAATACACTGGACTAACATGCCACAGATACAGTCATCTCCCCAAACCTCAGCTCTATCCAGGACCTTCCCATGCTTATCCTCCTCCTGCCAGCAACTCAAACCTCAGCTCCCTCAGTAGACATTTAGGATTACCCATAAATGGGTCCCTACTTGCCAAGTCAGTCTTGTTTTTTTACGATTCTTGGTCTTGATCTTGGAGCACAGCCTATTAACTTGTGTATTATTCACTGAATACAAAAGGAGCAATCCCTGTTTCTTTGTAATATAAAATTTTGCATCTAGCAAGAATTTATTTTGATACAAAAAGCAAGACAGATATCAAGATTTCTTTTTCTCCAAGTATCTTGATAGTCATTGAATAAATAATCTCTTCTTCAAGAATCCTCAAATGCTCTTTTAAATATATAATGGATTCTCCTGTCGATTCTGTGTCTATTTCTGGGTGTTCCATTTTGTTCTATGTATCGGTCATCTCTTCTGGCATTAGCTGTACAACATTTCAGTTGCTGTAGCTGCCCAGCCCCATGTTCCTGTGACAATATTCTTTACTGGGGATCTTCAGGACCTTTAATCAGAAATGTTCTCTATATTAAGATTAACTAGAAAACCACTTGTAATCTCATTTGTTTCCATTACAGTAAGGGTTGTTTTGGGAATCCTTACTTTCCCATCCCCAGATAGTAAACTGCAGGCAAAAATTTTATTTTGTTATTTCTTATATACCCCAGAGTATCCACACTCTATGAGGATGCTCAGTGCCCAACTGCCACAGAAAGCTTAAAAAGTGATTCAGGGAGGTGCTAAATTAAAAGGCATGAAAACAGTTCTCTTAACACAAAGTTAGGTAACAGGCTGCCTGGGATGAAGGTCAACCTTGGCAGGAAATAGAGGAAGCAAGCTCACATAGCAAAGTGATCTGCTCAGTGGTGCGGGTTGGGGGGCTCCCAGCTGGGGGGTGGGGGGCTTTTATCCTCTCATGCTGGAATACTGCTTGATCTGTAGCTGCTCCCATGTGCTCTATCAGAAACTTGGGTTAGAAATACTATCTTTCACTTTTGTGTTATGCACGAATCACACACACCCACACCCTGACATTTCTGCTGCTTGAGTAGCCAGGTTCAATGACTAAGGACATCCTCAACATAAAGATAAACTTGGAATCTAGCAATATACACCACTCCATTTCCCTTCCAGTTTAAACTAGGTAACTACGCCTCACTCCAGTTCTGAGCTGTCTGTGAAGGTGCTTCTGCATATGTGATAGGAGGAGTCTATGTTACCACCTGAACCAGGGCAACTTCCCTCTAATGGCTAGAGCAGTCCCTGAGTGGGATGTTGGGCACAACAAAACACATACTAGGGTCTCTGTTATTTCCCATAGAATCTCTCTTGGAAGTCTGAAAACACAAGAGAATTTCCAGCTCTCACTAATTCCAGGGTATCAGTGGACACAAGAGGGTCGACTGACCGTTGATATTGGCACAGCTCAACATGGTGGGCCCAGCACTTGTTTCCACTGAGCACTTGCGATGTGACTCCATCCGATTCAGATGTGCTTTAAATGTAAAATATACACTGGATTTCAAAGATGAGGTATGGATTTTTTTAAAAAGGCCAAATAAGTCATTAATAATTTTTATATTGAGGCCCCTGGGTAGCACAGTTGCTTAAGCATCCAACTCTTGGTTTTGGCTCAGGTCGTGATCTCAGGGTCTTGAGATCAAACCCACGATTGGTCTTTGTGCTCAGCCTAGAGTCTGCTTGAGACACTGTCTCCCTCAGCCTCTGCCCCCCTGACCTCCCCAAATAAATAAATAAATCTTTAGAAAATAATTTTTGTATTGATTGCATGTTGAAATGTTAATCTTTTGGACATATTAAGCTAAATAAAATGTATATATTTTTCTTTTAACCATTCCTTTTTTTTAGTGTGATCACTAGAAAATGTTAAATTACATATGTAGCTTGTATCTGTGGTTCAGATTATGTTTTTATTGGACAACGCTCATCTATATGGTTGTCTAACCACATAAGCAGAGACCTGTTCAGTACGGTTGTCTAATAAGACTGGGAATTGTCAAGGCCTCCCTCCACCTAAGTTTGCATAGTGTGTCTGATGGAATTAGCTGTGCATTTTCTTTTTAATTCAAATAATAAATATGAATTTCTTTTATTTCGAGCAATAAATCAACTTGGTCCAAAGAGTTGAAGCTCATGATACACAGCCGGAGAAAATGCACAGCTCTGCTCCCTCAGAGGACAGAATTGCTTATTTCCATGAGAAAACAAAACAGAACAAAACAAAAAACAGACAAAAACGGGTCTCACCAGAATTACCCAAGATTGTCTGTCTTCATATTTGCATAAAATTTGTCCTCAGAGACTATAGACATGATGAGTAGATGGGGTTTTGATTGCTGCTACATTTGGGGTCTCAAATCAGGGGGTTTAGGTGCAAACAGTAGCTCTAACATTTGTCATTTGTGTGACCTTGGATGAGGTACTCAACTTTTTAAATCCTCACTCTTGACATCCGCAAAATAAGAATAGTAATACCCATCCATAGTGTTGTTATAATGATTAAGATAATCCTGCTAAGCACCCTAGAACTATTATTTCAAAAACTCAACAATTCTTATTTCTTAATGGTGTCATTATTACCTTGCCTGTGTTTAGGCATCTTATAGCGATGATGATTATTGGTTTTAAAACATCAGAAAATTGTATCTCAGTTTTAAACAGTGCTCAGATTCATGGACATAGAACATGGGGAACAATTATCAGAATTCTTGTTATCTTTCTTTGTGTCCAAGTATATATCCTGGGCAGAAATTCCAAAACAGACTTCAAAGTAGAGTACTGAAAGAAACAAAAGTAATTCAATATGCTCTCTCTCCACTTTTTTTCCTTCTATTTCCATTTAAATAGTAAGACAAAATTATATAACAGGTACTTTGTTACTTTAAATATATAATTCTCTATTTGTCTCCTAGTTCTGCTGCAACTACTTATTACAAAGTTAATGGCTTCAGACAACAGTTTTATTCTCTTACAGTTGAGGAGGTTAGAATTCCAAAATTAGTTTCACTGGGCTAAAGTCAAGATGTTGGCAGAGCTGCCTCCCTTCTAAGGACTGAGGTGAGAATTGGTTTCCTTGCCTTTCTCAGCTTCGAGTGGCCACCTATAGTCCTCGCATGTGGTCCCTTCGTACCTCTTCAAAGGGCATCACTCATATCGCCTTCTCTGACCTGACCTGCTTTCCTCTTATAAGGACCAATGTGAATATATCTAACCCACCCAGATAATCCAGACTGATCTCTCATCTTAAGATCCTTAATTTACTCACACCTGCAAAGTCCCTTCTGCTAATATGTTAACATGGTTCTGGAGATTTGGGTGTGGACATATTTTGGAGGCCATTATTTGGTCTGCCACAAATTCCAAAACAGAATTTCTTTAGAATATATACATTCTTGAGGCACCTGGGTGGCTCAGTCAGTTAAGTATCTGACTCTTGATTTCCGCTCAGATAGTCATCTCAGGGTCATGGGATTGAGCCCTATGTCAGGCTCTGCACTCAGCAGAGAGTCTGCTTCTCTCCCTCTCCCTTTGCTCCTCCCCCTACTCTCTCTGTCTCTCAAATAAATAAATAAATCTTTTTTAAAAAGAGCATATATGTTCTTGTTATGATTATTGATGGAAAGCACCAAAATTAACCTGAGTACCTCCCTTAACCATAAAATGTTATAATACAAAATAGAGACTCACCAAGCTCAGCTCCAGTCAAATTTCTCCCTATTCTCTGCCTGTCCTCACCTGTCTTGGCCTCTCCCTGCCTCCCTACCACCAGCCCCTTGCCACATACACCTACTTTCTACAACAGTAGTCCCCATTCATTTAGGTATTCATGTTTGTGCTATCTTTATTCCTACCAGCCCACTTCTTTCATCCTTTAAATCCCTATAAAATGCCATTCAATGCCATTCATCATATTCTGCCTCTAGTTTATTTGAGCCCACTTATTAGAGGAATATACACAATTTTTGATTCTTCTTTAATTCTTCAGAGTACCTGAACACTAGTACGTGAAATGGTGCTCAGCATTACTAATCTTCAGGGAAATGCAAATCAAAACTACAATGATATCACCTCACATCTGCCAGAATGGTTATTATCCAAATCTAAAAAGATAACAACTCTTGGGATGGAGGTGGAGAAAAGGGAACCCTGGTGAACTGTTGGTAGGAATGCAAATTGATACAGCCACTATGGAAAACATTATGGAGTTTCCTCAAAAAAATTAAAAATGGAACGACCATATGATCCAGTAATTCCACCTCTTGTTACTTATTCAAAGGAAATGAAATCACTATCTCAAAGAGATATCTGCACTTCATGTTTATTGCAGCTTTATTCACAGTAGTCAAGATCTAGAAACAACTTAAGTGCCATCAACAGATGAATGGATACAGAAAATGTGATCTACCTATTTATATTTATAGATATGTGATAGATAGATAGACAGATAGATAGAGAACAATAGGGATGAACATGGGAGACAGACATATGCTGAGTGAAATAAGCCAGATACAGAAAGACAAATGCTGTGTGATCTTACTTTATATAGAATCTAAAAAAGTTGAACCCATTGTAACAGAGAATAGAATGATGGTTACTAGAGGATAAGGGGTGGGGGGAAATGGGGAGTTGTCCATCAAAAGGCACATTAAGTTATATAGATAGATATGTAGTTATAAGATGAATAAGTTTTGGAGACCTATGGTTCAGCATGATGACTATGGTTAATAATATACTGTATACTTGGAAGTTGCTAAGAGACTAAATCTCAAGTATTCTTACCACAGAGGAGAAAAAAAGATAACTATGTGAGGTGTTAGCTATGCTAATTAGCTTAATTGTGGTAATCATTATGGAAATTAATAATAGGAAACCTCACTAAAATGGAGTCAAGAAGTTTTGGCAGGGGGAGCTCTCACACCCTACCACTCTTAGTCAATTGTAAATCCAATAGGAAGAGGATTTGGGGACTTGACCTTACATAGACTTGACCTTGCACATGGATACTACTCTACTACTGCAGCTGGAGGAGACACTCCACACAATAGCCAATGAGAAGCCACGCCACCATACTTCAAACTCACAGTTTACTCCAACGAACTTTAGTTCATAATAGCCTTTCGAACTTACCCCTTTTCTCTTTAAAAAAAAAAAAAAAAAAAAGCACACCTCCTTTGTTGCTGGACTTGCCTATGCTTTTGCCACAGCTGCTTGTCCCAGATTGCAATTCTCTTCTACTCCTGAATAAACCCATCTTTTGGTGATAAAATAACTGGCAGTTTTACTTTTAGATTAACATAATTCCACAATATATATATATATATATGTCAAAATATCACATTGTACACCTTACCTATACATAATCATACTTTAGTAAAGCTGGAAAAAAATTTAGCAGACATAAAACAAGGCACTATGATTCATAATTTAGAGATAAAGAAGAACAGACTCAGAAATATCAGAGATGATGAGATTAACAAATGAGAATATTAAAATAACTATTATAAATATGCTTCTTATATTCAAGAATCTAGAGGGAAGTACAAACATAATTGAATGATAAAAAGGAGACATGAAAAAGATCCAGATACATCTTGTGGAGATAAAAAATATATCTGAAATAAAAAAATACACTGGATGGACATAAAGGATAATATTGTGATAATTTTTCAGTGTATCAATATAACCATTAAATCATTAAATATAAGTCATTGGATCATCTTTACTCATAAAAACAAAAGCTTTTCAGTGGCTCAACAAAGAAAAAAAAGCACATTGTTGGTGATATTTTTAAGCTAGAAAGTCCTGGCCATCACTGTGCCATGAAACCTAGATGCCCTCCAATTTCATGAACACTGATGCTATGGATTATTGAGGCACACTTGACTATGCATGTCAGAATCCACGATTTTAATTAAAGTTATGATGTGAACAAAGAGTGTCCATTAGACAAGAAGAATTTGGTCTTGGCAAGTGATATTTGCATCAATTTGCTTAATTAGATCAGTACTTTTAAAACAATTTGTAAAGCATAGGATTAAAGGCCTGAATTTCAAAGGATTTAGCAGAAGCCACAATCATGGTTTCAAACAAATCATCTGCAAGAAATTGTAGGCTGAAAATAGCAATTAGCAGCCACAGAAAAAATTTTAATGGAGACCATTTCTATCAATTGAATAACCATGTATAATATGGCTTGGCTTGAATCACTGATAACTTAACCTTCACCAAATTTTTCAGAGTGGAAGCAAACTGCCCCTCTTGTTTATTTCAGACTAGATTTCAAACAAAAATCAATCCCAGGTGCAAAAATATTCTGTGTCATTTTGGCTTTGGGGGGAAAGCAACAAAGGAGGCAGGGTTGGCAAATCTCAGTCTTAGCCTTACCTCTTATATTTCACACACTCCTAATCTTACCTCTCCAACTTCCTATTTTAAAAAAGTGAATGCAATGTAATCAGTCAGTAGCCACTGACCTAGTAAATCAGTTAAAGTTATAATTTGAAAGTCCATTGAAAATGTATTTTATTTATTCCTAAACAAATCACTTCATCAGTAACCTTGCTCATTCCTCTTCCAGAAAGAGAAAATGTTTGGGGGAAAATAATTACGTGAAGAAGGTAACCAATTATTGTATTGTATGATCTTACCTATATGCGGAATCTAAAAACAAACTCAAAGAAAAAAAGATCAGATTTGTGGTTATGGGCATAGGAAATAGGGAGGATTTGGAGGAAGGTGGCCAAAAGGCACAGGTTCCAAATATAAGGCAAGTTAAATACTAGGAATGTAATGTAGAAAAGGATGACTACAGTTAACACTGCTGTATGGTATATTTGAAAGTTGCTAAGAGAGTAGGTCCTAAAAGATCTCATCACAAGAAAAAAATTGGGGGGTAACTATATGTGGTGATGGATATTAGCTAAACTCACTGAGGCGATCATTTTGCACTCTATGTAGGTCGAATCATTATGCTGAACACCTTAACCTTATATAGGCTGCATGTTAATTAGATCTTAATAAAACCAAGAAAGAGAGAGAGAAAAGATAGAGCTAAGAGATCAGTGGCTGTAGTGAATAAGGGGGTGGGGGTAATAGGAGAAAGAAGTCTGAGAACAAAGCAGGGCAACCCATAAAGGACCTTGTGCCTTCTTAGGAGCTGGGCATTTATTCCACGTGTGATGAGGCATCACTGAAAGGCTTGAGCAAAGAAATGTGGGTGTCTGGCTGTCAGTTTACAGGGTTATCCCTGCTGCTGTTGGAGAACACAGCTGAGGACAAAGGCAGAGCAGGGGAAGTCTCTAAGAGGCTACAGTCATAAGCCAGGCAGAGGTCCAAGTTGCCTGAGCCAGATGGGGAGAGTGGAGTTGCAAGGATAGCTCTGACACTGGGACAGGAGAAGGGCATGCAGTGAGGAATGATACCCACCGGCCAGACCTGAGAAACTTGAACAGTGATAAAGGAAGACCGAACAAGCGAAGGTTTTGGAGGGAAATGTCAGTTTTGGATATATTAGTGTATCTCTTGTCATTGTCATCTTCAGATATGAATAGAAAGTCAGACGTTGGATAAATGAATCTAGAGTTTGGGGAAAGATCCAGGTCATAAATACAAATTTAGGGGTGAAGGATACACAGATGATATTTTAAGCCATGAGATGAGATGAAATCCCCAAAAGAGTTAAGGTCAATGCAAAAGAGTGATTATCAGTATTAAGTTTCTCTGATTAGAAAGATGAAGGACAGAGAATTGACCATTGCAATTATGCAAGTGGAGGTGATCCGTGAGGGGCCATGTAGCTGTCAGGAGACAGAAATCAAGTGCTAGTGTCAGGGTTGATTCAGCCTACCCTGTAACTACCTGCAAGAAATGTTGTGAGAGATGAGGCTGGAAGGCAAGCAGGGTCTGCGCTCAGACACTTTGATTTACAGCCACAGATGTGTTGTGTCTGGGAAGAGTTGAAGCAGTGCAATGACATGCCCAGGGTTTCATCTTAGAACAAGGTCCTGCTGACAACATGGAACAAGAGGTGGCATATTGCCATGTGGGTGACAAACGTGTGCGTGCAAATAATAGGAAGTCCTTAGCATGTGTAAATACATCCAGGTTAAAGTGGAGACACTCACTTCAAGAGTCCTGGTTTTATATCACTTCCTCCCACACAGATTCCTTCCATGTAGTGTTTCATTTCAGATGATAAGTTGCCCCAGTGATTTTAGTGGTCCTGTAATTTTATTATCTCTTAGAGGCACCTGAGTCCTTACTGTCCCTGCCATACCTACATGTCAACTATTCTATTGGCAATGAGCATCGCATGAATGAAGACAAAGAACTTTTGAATGAATAGAACTTTACTTTCCAAAATTTGACTTATATCAAACTATTCAGAGATACATACTTACATACAGTAGAACCTACCTATAAAAAATCGTCTTCCTTTCTCTTCCTTTAACAGGAAAACAGCATACTTTACAAAGCAAAGATATATTTTGTCCTTAAAATCAAATCAAAATCTCATTTTTTAATCCCAGACCACTTTGTCCCTGTACATACGACAAGCTCTTGAGTAGTTTCACTGTGACTGTTTCATGTGACTCACCGTGGTCTTAAGAATTGCTGGTAATTAAAGTATATTGAAATAATTCATAATTATTTATTTTAGGGTTATAAAACTGTGAAAAAACTCTATGCTTGGAAGAGTTATGATTCATGATTGAAATAATTTAGCTTTACTAAAACTTTAATAAAACTGAATAATGTCCTCACTCAGCTCACAGAACAGTCTTCAACTTAAACCTGTGTTTAAAAAGCAATTTAATAAATAGTATTTCATTTTATCCTCAAAATAACTTTTTGAAGAAGATAGCATCACTAGTATTACTTTCTCGGTGGCAACAGGAGGAAGGGGAAGCAACTTTGCACTTAATTATATTTCCCAAAGATTAATTCTCTGAAAGAACTCAAGACAAATTGTACTTCATGAATCTCAAGATGTAAAAAATTAAGAACCACAAGAACTTAGCCAGTGCTGGGCAAAGCCATGGGGGGAGAAAGGAGAGTTGTTGAAATACTTCAGGATCAACCTATACCATATCTTCTCTCACCAAAAAATAAATAAATAAATAAATAAATAAATAAATAAAAAATAAAATCCTTTATTCTCATTAAAGGGTTTCAGTATTTTGATAATTGTTTCTACTACAGCTTTGCCTTCCCTTATTGACATACATCCAGTTGATCTAAAAAAAAAATTGAAATTGCTCTTCCTTAAAGGGAAGAGAGAACCTGGCTTGATGAACTTTTCCCATTGATTAAAAAAGAGAGTGAATAAGTCAAAGAGCAGAAACTTGCAGATGCAACTGGATTCATGTTGGAGAGGAAAAAGTCAAATTGTGAAATTGCAAAAAAATACCCATTTGTACCATTGTCCATATAGTTTCATCCAACTGAGGAGATGAAAACATTGGAAGGTGCTCATGATCAAACAAGACGGCTTCATGTGTATGTAGTGCAAAGCTCATTTGTTTCTAAGAAAATGTATTCCCAAAGCATTTGATAATTTTGATCAGCTTCAGTAAATATTATCTATGCTTCTAAAAGAGGATTCCTTTCTTTTTTTTTTATCTCCTCCAGCAGCTTCTCATTTATCCCAAATAAGTTGCCATATTTACCAAAAATTAATACAGGTCACCCAGTGAAATTTCAATTGCAGGTAATCAATACATTAATTATTTAGCATAAGTATATCCCAAATATTTCATGGAACCCACTTAAACTAAAAAATTATTCTTTGTTTATCTGAAATTCATATTTAATCAGACACCTTAGTAGCCATCCCAAAGTAATGAAAAAAAGAATCTTATGCAGGGATTTTAATTCCTCTACTCATCGAATGCACTATGAAAAAGCTCACCAGTCTGGCATTCTAGTTATCTGAAAAGCCTATCTGAGAAATATTTTAACAAATGAGAATACATATATAAATCTATAGGCATCCAAGGAGCTTTTTATTCCTCTTGTTATCTCTTATGGATCTTTCATTTTACTTCATCCTGTTGTCCCAAAAGAAAACACAGTTAGTCTTCCAACACCTGTCTCCTGGTTTATGTTTCAAGACTTCAGAGGCAGTAACTCCTCATTGACTGGAAGCTGTTTTTTCTGCTGCACATCAAGAAGCCCCAATATCAAAGGAGATGTTACATTTTCTAAGCAGACTCAAAGGTATTTCCTTAGGAAACAATTACCATTCCCATAAACTATGAGAAGGTTAAATTTCCTTTTATCTCCAGTAGAGAGACAAAAAAAATAGATACCACACCACATCATTATTTCTGAAATCCCACTGTCTAGCCACAACTTCATGCTTGCTCACTTAGTCTGATTTTCATTCTTCTAGTGGTCACTATTTTAACTTTCAATAATATATGTTTATGCTACATTTACTGATTTTCTAGTGTGAGATTTTCTCTTGACTCCCAGCCATGAAAGACCAATTAACTTGCATATTACAGTTCTTCCACCTTATCTCCTACTCCTTCTTTCCTAATTTTTATGAAATAGACCATTATTTTATGTGCTTATTGATTTTAAATGGTAGTATGCTTCCATATCTATTATTTGATTTATGAGTTTAAAATATTGTCTTTTGTGCCCTGGTCATGCAGTGTAAGGAATCACTTTGTCTTCTGTTCCCTCTCCCTCCCAACCCACTGCCTATTCTTCATAGGTTTTATTATTACTTCTACATTGTGGAAATGTATGATGTTTACATTCAATCCTACTTCCAGAGTTCTTGTGGATATTTAGCCTTATTTCCATTTTAATGTTTTTTTTTTCTTTTACCTCTCATTTGGCTAGTTGTTTTCAACAAGTAATTTCCTTTTTCTTTTTTTAATTTTTTATTTATTCATTTGAGAGAGACAGAGCAAGTGAGAGCAAGAGTAGGGGGGAGGGGTAGAGGTAGAGGGAGAAGGAGGCTCCCTGGCTGAGCAGGGAGCCCAAGGTGGGAGCTTGATCCTAGTACCTCAGGATCACGACCTGAGCCAAAGGCAGACTGAGGCACCCAGGTGCCCCAAATATTTTCCTCAAGGAAAATACATATATCTTCTGGGTTTTTGAAGAGCTGGAAACATCTGTCTGCCTGTTGCCTTCATACTTGAATTAAACTCCACAAAAAGTTCTTTCCAAAGGCAGCTTCAGTTTTGCTCCACTGTCTCTTCACACTAAAAATTACTGTGAAGTCTGAACTCAATATGGTTTGTCCCCTCTGTGTTTCATTTTGTTTGTTTGTTTTGATCCGTAGGGTTCTGGTCTCCCTTTATTTTTGCAGCCTAGTAACATTACCAGTGTATTGTAGAGACGGTTTTGTCCTTTTCATCTAGGACACATGGCGCCATTTTGACCCACAGACTCAGGCATTCCTTTAATGAAGTTTTTCTGTTTGTTTGTTTGTTTTTTACTGTGTCTTTGAAATACTCTGTTTTGTTTTTATTTGTGTTGCTACACAGACCTCAGGTGCATAGAACTGAAAGATAATATTCCCTAGTTCCTTTCTTAAATCTTTACCACACTAGGTCTCTTTCTCCTTTTATTCTATTAGCTTCTATCCTTGGTCCTTTATTATCATTACTCTTGTCCTTGGGCACTGCTCTGTTATACTTATTTTATATATGCTTCTAACAAATTACTTATATGTGTGTGTATATATGTATGTGTGTGTATTCTTTAAAAATATATAGAGCTTTACTGTGTGCACATCTTTAACCTACATAAATAATACTGTGAAATAAAACTTACCCTGTTTCTTACTATTTTACACTCAACAATATGTTCTGAGCTCTCTACATTGCAACATGTTTAAACCCTCGTTCATAATTTCTGGTTGCTGCACAAAACTTTACACCTGTGCCTCCGGTTTTATTTCTCTATTTTCTTACTTCTGGCCACCTTGTTAAACTATGATTCAATAAACATTTCTGTATATGTCTCTTCATTGACCTGTACAAAATTTTCCCTGTAATGTATAACCAAGAATTGACTTCCTGGATCACAGAAATATGTACATTCTTAATATATTCAGATGCTGTCAGATTATTGTCGAGAAGGATGTGCCAGTTTCTTAAATCTTCACAGCAATTAATATTAGTTTTCTAATTTTTGCTATCCATACGGGTTGAAAGTTGTATATCACTGCTTTAGTTTGCATTTCTTATTTGGTAGGGGAGCTAGACATCTTTTCACATGCTTATTAACCATTTAGTTTTCTCTTCTACAAAATGTCTATTTATACCCTTTGCCCATTTTCTACTGTGTTTCTTGTATTTTTCTTTCTGATGCCTAATATCTCAGATATGGATTGCTTGTCAGCATTGGTCTTTGAAAATACCTTCATCTC
>PISX010026510.1:0-24483 GCA_004024625.1 Mellivora capensis | reverse complement strand
CTCAAGCTTTTCCCACCTACAAATGAATCACTGTTAGTGATGTTATCATTAATGAAAATGTGGAAATCGGGTGAGGGGAATTTTATTGACCTGTTACCCAGTATATGCTAACTGAAATCAGATCATTCAAATTAGCCCAAAGTGGTTACTGGCCAGGTTTAATCACCTGTTGTTAACCATATGTCAGCATATTTTATTCACACAGATGAGGGCAACTAAAAAATCTATGTTTATCTGTGATTTTTTTAAATGAAGCATTTTTCTTTAACATGTGTATCTTCCTTAGGTATAGCTATTCCCAGAAATAGACATGCTCAAATATAATTGAATACTATTGACTTATTTAATTGAATACTATTGACTTACTGCTCTGTTGAAATGGAATTAGCAGAATTACAAACCCAACTGAGTAAAAGTGTACATGTAGAGTCAAGACCCTTGTAAAATTCAAAGTATTTAAAGAAGAGACCACAGTTTTTCCACAGTTTTAGTGTTTGGTTGGCCTAAAAACCATAAAACAATTTATTTTCTTTTTCTTTTATTTTTTTTAATTTTCTTTTTAAATAAATTATTCATGAGAAGAGTGTGTTAGCTTCCCAGGCTGGAAGAGGAAATCGACTCACTTTTAGTCCCTGCATCTTGATTTGGTGAAGATTAGAAATGAAGAGTCAAGACAAAATTAATGGATTGAGGTCGTAAAAAATTAGCAAAAGGCTTTAATTTGATAATGGAAAAAATGAAACTTGGTTAGTTAGCTTATGAATCATGCTGCTGTTATCCAAATGTAAAAGCTCATAGTAGCAACTATAATATCATAGTGGTTCTCTTGGCCTTTTGTTTGGTTTTCCTCTCCTAGATTCTTGTTGCTCATTAAGAACGAGTTTGTATTCATTGCCTGAATTTTGGTATATAGGTACATAATTGTTCAGAAAGAGACATGTGCTCAAAGTGCTTATAACTCATGTCTTCTGCTAAATAGTCAAGACAAAATCGTGATGTTATTATCTCATTTTATGCAAAAGAACACAAAGATATCCCTTTTTTTCTAATGACCTCACTGTGGCTTACTTTTATTCTAGGTTCTTTTGGTAATGAAATTTAGAACTACTATGAAATAGTTTCAGTGTTTTTGATCATGCCTATTTTGTAGTAGTTGAGGTAGTAAATTGAAAAATTGTGCAAGTATATTTACATGTACTATATATAGATATTTGGCACTATTTTCACGGCAATGGTGTCAATGGGGAATATATAGTTTTCCAAGCTATGTGAAGGATATTAGTAAATTTCACTTACTCGCATGGGACTTAAATTATGGATTTTTTTAAAATTATGGCTTTTTTAGTGCTAATTGTTGACTAACAAAGATATTATGCTGCTAACGGTAAGTTTATTATATTTTTACTAATTTTCTATGAAAATTAATATGTATGATCAGCAGCTTGATCAAACCTGACTCATGACATTATATTTTTATTGGGAGAGAATCTCTTTCACCTTTTCACAAAAGACCTACAGGCTTCCCACAGACTTTCTGCTTTTGGTAGTTTTTCAATATTCAAATTTGAATATACTTACTCAATTCATCAAACAGCCTTTGCAGACTCATAATAACAACCAGAACTTCAAGCCTGATTTTGTATAAAATTTAAATTTGCCCTCCCCACCCCCTATTGAAGCCTCGGTGAGAAAAAGAGACCACAACTCACCTCTGTTTTCTTCTTCTTTGTCACCTTATTCCCTGTCCTGTTCTTTCCTACTGTCTTTTCTCCGGGTTTCTGGAGAGACAAGAGGAAAAAACAGGTAAAGGGATGTGACTAAGCTGACAGCCGATGTTTTAAGTGTTCCTTTTACTTTTGGGGTACCTTCCTTCTAGAGCCTCTTCAGAGGTTCCTGCTCCAGGTCTCCTGATACAGGCTGAATAACTCCTCTGTAGCAGTACATTGTCAGTTATGCATCTGGGTTCAACTGTACAGCTCTATCTTCTCTCTGGTAAGATGTTAATTTCTCTTGGCAGGTCTATTTTATGGGGCCCATGATGACCCCACGCCAGCTCTATGCAATGTGGCACACGTCTAGTTCAAGAAAAATATGCATTCATCTTTTCTGCTGGCTAATTTAGGTGTTATAAGTAGACCTCAGTGCAATGGCACTCTCCTGGCTCTGCCCTGCCTTTCTGTCTTATTTTCTTACTAGAAATGAAACCAGAGGCCACAGTCTACTCTAGCTTCTATAGGTAGGAACCAAAACCAGTACTCAAAATCTTTCAATTATAGGCAAATTAGAGGACCATTTGAACACCAGACTTGGTCTGTAGTTAGAGGTTCACCTCCTGAGTTTTCCAGACCCTCTGAGAAGATGCCAAGAATAGTATTTTGTTAGGTGAAAGCCTATGTAGAGACAATGGGCAGGGAGCCAGGAATTCTGGGAGAGTCTTCATAATTGATGCCAATCTGATCCTGAATGAAGGAGAATGGAAGAGTAGGTTGGGCAGAATGGTCACAGACTCCTATGTAGTCAGATGAAAGTTAGGCAAAGTCATGAAGGAGTCTTCAGGCCACTGTAGTCTGTGAGGGGAGTCCTATGTCTCCTAATAGTGAGTTTCTGTTTGTATTCCTGCACTATGAAGTCACTGGCTGGAGGAGTCCATGAAAGGTGTAGCCTTTATACAAACCACAGAGCACCAGATGGAACTGTTGGCTACCTACCATTCCTCCCCTTTTCAGCAAAGTGTGAGAATATGGACTGATAATGTGGAAAAAGCTCACTCTAAATTCAACTCATCACTAACCTTCCCCAAAAAGGCTTCCATCCCTTACTTTTCTTACTTTCAAAGTTCATAAAGGGATTCAAGAGTCATGGAAGAGGTTTTTCCACTTCCCTTGGAAAATCCCTATATGGTTATTTAGTCTTGGCATTCTGTAACTATTTTATGTTATCTTTAAAGATGTATTTATTTATGAAAATGGGGGAGGGGCAGAGGACGAGGGAGAGAAATCCTCAAGCACACTCCCTGCTGAGCATGGAGGCTGACATGGCGCTAGCCAAAATCAAGAGTCAGACGCTAAACTGACTGGCCATCCAGGTGCCCCTTTATTTCATTTTACTATTTAATTTATTTATTTTGAAAGAGAGCATGAGCATGGGGGGGGGGATGGGAGGGTGGGAGGACAGAGGAAGAGGAAGAGAGAGAATCTTAAACAGGCTCTGAGATCATGACCTGAGCCAAAATTGAGCTGGACGCTTAACTGACTAAGCCAGCAGACGCCCCTTTTCTGTAACAATTTAAAATAGAGGTCCTATTTTAATTTTAACATTCTGCAGCACATTTATTTCTGAATCTAGTAAAAACCGTGAAACTAAAGTTTAGTTAGTTATTTTCTTCAAAACTGAAACTGATAAGAAAAATAATCATTATTAAAATAATTATTTTTATATGAGAACACATGAGGGTATGCAGAGAAGAAACAATGATATTTGATATACCTGTTAATTAAACATCTCATTATGACTCCTGAGGGCATTACACAAAAGTTTCTGTTTGTTTGTTTTATATAGAAGAACATTTATATCAATTTATATGCAGTAATGGGAAAGTAAGTTTGCATATTTATCTATCCATTCCTTCTCCTTCAAATGTGAATAATTTGTTAGAAGCCATTTTTTTATTGCCTTTCCTGCTCTTACCTATGAAACATACTGATTTATACACATTTTAAAAATGCAAATATATTCCAATCTGAAACTAGTAAATGAGAAAGCAAATGAAAATAACTTATTTTAAATGTTAAGGAGCTAATGTGTAACACATGAGCTCTTTGTAATCTAAACTAAAATAAATTATTGGGTGACAGACTGTTTTGAAAAAAAAAATTTCAATTTTGTTAACTTCCAAAAGCTAGACCAGGTTAGAGTAAATTGACAGAAAGAAAATAAAACCAAAGAAGTATTATTTTTGAACTCTGTCATCTTAATATCCAGCGAGACTTAATGCCTCATTATAAAGTTATTGATTTTGGTACACGGAGCACAGAAATAGTATGTTATTTATCCAAAGTAATGCCATGTTTCGAACCTAATCTCTTGTTAGCCCAAGCAAGTTTCTTTGAGTGCATAGAACATGAAACAACTTCCTAAATTACTGTATGATTTCTAATAACCCCAAGGCAGAAAATGTGACACTTTTTAGCATTAATCTTTACATATAGTGTAAAGTAATATATATATATTTTTAAAGATTTTATTTATTTATTTGAGAGAGAGGCAGTGAGAGAGCATGAGCTAGGAGAAGGTCAGAGGGAGAAGCAGACTCCCCGTGGAGCTGGGAGCCTGATGCGGGACTCGATCCCAGCACTCTGGGATCATGACCTGAGCCGAAGGCAGTCGTCCAACCAACTGAGCCACCCAGGCGTCCCTAAAGTAATATTTAATAAGGTGTTGCTGGATTATTTTTCAATTCTATTCTCAAAAGAGGATCTGGTCCAAAAGTAAGCCTAATTTAGTATCTAATCAGCATAACTTACAGTTTAGGAACTCATCTAGTTGTATTTCTTTATACACTGAGGCAACTCTATAAATGTGTTTGTAAAAAACAAACATGTAAGTCCAATCTATAATATTGATATTTGACAGACTCAAGTTCCAGGTGGTTCTAAAAAATTAAATAAAAGAAATTTATCCTTATAAATCTAAATATTAATAACAGAGAAATCTAATTGTAAAAGCAAGCAAACAGATAAGTAAATCAACTTTAATTTTCCTTTTGGTTGCAGAGATGATCCCAGAAATGGAAAGTGAAGATAAAAAAGTGTTCTCTTTTTCTGAATAGGATGGAGTATCGTTCTTAATAGAAAAACTCAATAAAACATTTAAAAACCACTTATTTAAAGGCCTGGGAAAGTTGTTAAAGTAACAAGAACCAAAAGGTCAAGATTCTGGAAAAGGGAAAATGGAGGTGAAATGAAGTGACTTTCTGCATTTCTCTGGAATCATTTGTGATTCTAGGCTTAGTTTATTAGTTGAGAACCCAGGCTTTTCCTGGACAGAGGGCAACTTCCAGGGAATCCTGATACTAATAAACTTTTAACAAGATCTAAAACTCAAGAAAAAGTTAGAGACATGAGGGGCCAAGATCTCAGTGAGAAAGGATAAGAGAAATTACCTAACATACTGTAGGTTTCCCCCAATTACTTAACCTAATTCCGAAGCTACTCAAGGTCAGGGGTAGAAAAGCTAGGCAGAAAGATTCTGAAAGGGAGGGCACAGTTTTCTGCTGTCTCATTTACTGTCTTTAAAAAAGTAGAGTTTGAGATTTATCTGTGAGAGTCCCTGATAAGCATATTAAGCTTTCAACTAGAAGTCCTGCAGCTTCTTCACTTTTAGCCATAACTATGAACCACTTACAGAGCCTTGATGAAAATTAGTATCCAACCTCTACTCAGTTAAAACCCTGATTAGATTATAATTATCAGCCACTACTCTATCTGCCCAGCAAAAGACAGAGTGAACCACTCCTAGAGACACAGACGACCAGAGATTTAAAAATACATAATGTTCAGCATTCAATTAAAAAATGGTCAGAGATGACATCACCTAAAACAAAAACAATGAAAAAGAGACACAGATGAACCAATGTTGGAGTTAATAAAACATACTTTAAAATAACTATGATTTTTAAAAAATATTTTAATTTATTTATTTGACAGAGAGAGAGAGTGAGAGAAATCATTAGTAGGCAGAGAGGCAGGCAGAGAGAAGGGGAAGCAGGCTCCCCTCTGTGCAGAGAGCCCGATGCAGGGCTCAATTCCAGGACCCTGAGATCATGACCTGAGCCGAACGCAGAGGCTTAACTGAGCCACCCAGATGCCCCTAAAATAACTATGATAAAAATAGACAAAGACATGGAAGAATAGATGAAAAGATGGGAAAATTTGTTATGAGAAGTATCATCTATTAAGGATTTAAATAGGAATTCTAGAAGTGAAAATTGAAATGTCTAAAATAAAGAGTTCAACGGATGGGTTTAATAGGAAATTAGAAACAAGCAAAAAAGAGTATTAGTGAACTGGAACACTTATCAATAGCAAACATCCAAACTCAAGGATGAGGGGAGTATGAAAAATACCAAAAAGAGGAAAAGAAGCACACAACATGCCATGAACAGCTATAATACACATCTAGAACCAAAGTTCAAGGAAAGAGAAAGACTGGGATAGATGCAGCAACTAAAGGGGGAAAAAAAGGTGTAATTATATAAAACTGATGAAATATACAGACCAAAGAATTTCTGTGAGGCCCAAGCAGGATAAATACAAAGTATACTACACATAGATATATCATAATAAAATTGTTGAAAGCTAAAGACAAAGAGAATATCTTAAATGTAGCCAAAAGGGGTAAACACATTACTTTCAAAGAAACAAACAAATAAAAAAACAGGTTGATAAATCAATCAAGATTTTTCTACCCATCAACAATTTTTTTAAAGAATTTTTTTAAAGATATAAAAGAACTAAAAATAAAATATAAAAACAAAATTTTTAAAACAAAGAAGATTTAAAGATATGTTCAGGCTCAGTGGGTTAAGCCTCTGCCTTCAGCTCAGGTCATGATCTCAGGGTCCTGGGATTGAGCCCCGATTTGGGCTCTCTGCTCAGTGGGGAGCTTGCTTTCCCCTCTGCCTCTCTGCCTACTTGTGATCTCTCTTTCTGTCAAGTAAATAAATAAAATCTTAAGAAAAAAAAAACAATAAAAATAACTAATTGATTAAAAAAAAAAAAGGGGGATGCCTGGGTGGCTCAGTTGGTTAAGCAGCTGCCTTCGGCTCAGGTCATGATCCCAGTGTCCTGGGATGGAGTCCCACATTCGGCACCTTGTTCGGCAGGGAGCCTGCTTCTCCCTCTGCCTCTGTCTGCCACTCTGTCTGCCTGTGCTCGCTTGCTCACTCTCTGACAAATAAATAAATAAAATCCTTAAAAAAAAATTGCTCACTGTACTTCCTCTTAAAAAAAAAAACACAAAAAACATACAAGGGACGCCTGAGTGGCTCAGTTGGTTAAGCGGCTGCCTTCGGCTCAGGTCATGATCCCAGCGTCCTGGGATCGAGTCCCACATCGGGCTCCTTGCTTGGCAGGGAGCCTGCTTCTCCCTCTGCCTCTGCCTGTGCTCGCTCTCTCTCTCTCCCTCTCTCTCTGACAAATAAATAAAAAAACAAAACAAACAAAAAAAACATACAAAATATACTGCCAGCCAACCAGCACTAAAAAAAATTACAAGGGAATTGTTCAGGTAGAAGGAAAATGATCCCAGGATATGTAAGTACATAAGTAAGTGTTCAGCAAGGAGAGATTCATATAGATGAATAATGTCTGGACAGAAAGATATTAATACTTTGTGCAATTGAACATATATATATATATAGTTAAAATGCATGAAAACAGTAATGTGAAAGGTAGGAGGCTGTATATAGAGTTAAAAGGTCCTATGTTGCTAGCATTATAGAAGAAATGCTAAAAATAATCTGTATCACATTACAATGATTGAAGAAGGAATGCTGTAATTGACAGTAATCACTAAAAGAGTAGAAGAAGCAGCTATAATTAACAAATTTATAAAGGGAAAATAGAACAGTTAAAACAAACAAAACAGAAAAATACCAGATTAACTGAAAAGAAACCAAGAAAGCTTTATGAGCATAAAGCAGGTGGGCTAAATAGAAAACGTGTAATTAAACAGCAGATATGAAGTAAACTATATCTTTAATTACATTTAATGTGAACAAGCAAAATAGTTCAAGTAGAGAATAAGAATGTTAGATTAGGTTTTAAAAAAAACCTCACCTATATGCTAATCCTAAGAGAAATGTTTTAAATATAAGAATGGGTAATGACTTAAATGCAAAGGATTGAATAATAAATTAACTATGCAAATACAGAGCTAAAGAAGATTTATATTAATATCAAAGACAATTTTAAGGCAAGAGCATTGCTAGAGATAAACAGTAAAAGTTCATAATGATAGAGAAATCAACTGGAAAATACTATTGTTCTAAATTTCTATGCAATCAATACAGATTTAATATATATGAAATTAGCATTCACAAAACTTCAAAAGTTGCTAATACTTGCCGTTAAGATAAATCGGTAAAAATATAGAAAATATGAGCAACACAATTAATAAACAATTAATAGTTCTAATTTTCATATAGTGTGCTCTATATATAATTAACACAATTACCAGCACTAATTGTCACGTAGCGTGTCCTACATTCTACAATGACAAAATTCAAACTGTTTTCAGGTGCACATGGTACATTTACTGAAATGATGGAAGACAATCTTTGTAAAATAAAATTTTACCATTTTACCAAGGAATTGTTTCACGCTCAGTCTACCGGGTATCCCAGCAGAACTGTTAACTTAGGTGTACATCTTGCACAAAGAAAATGAGAAAAATTCTATGGCAGTTTTCTATCCTGTGAGTTAATGTTGCTTATGCAATTAGGACTGCAAACTCACGATGAATGTCTCATGGGTTGTTGTTTTTGCTAGGGAAGTACAATGTTATATCTTTTATTTAAAAAAATGTTATTTGCACAAAAGGAAGATGAAAAAAAATGTGCTTTGTTTTTAACTAAAAAAAGTTCAGTTCCAAGCACTTGTATTGCTAGTTTCTCCCCTTAGTTGTGCATATATAATTTATATTGCCTCAAACAAAAATTCTCCTTGATGTTGACACTAGGATTAATGTGCCTATCGGGCAGTTAGCCCAACTTGCCATCAATAACGTGCAGATCATGGGGCCTACTATTCACTGGCCAGGGAGTATTGTATCATGCTATCCCTGTAATAAACCTCTGAGCCTGGCTGGACATTTTATAAAATATGTGTGGCTAAACTGAGAAGTAAAATGTAAAATGTAGATGGGTCAGCACAGACAATTAGAAAAACTGCTTAAAGAGCATGCCCTTTGAATCAATAACATCATCTTTGTTTAATAAGCACGGCCCTTTGATTTATCAGAAAAGACTCAGATTCATCCCTCATTAATGGAAGACTGTGCTGCAGGCTTTGTTTACTTAAAAAACCAAATTGGAGGAAATGCTGCTAGCTTGCACTTGTATGTGGTCTCGATAATTTGCAGCAGCAAAATATGTTTCCAGCCTTGACAAAACTAGGAATTATTTCATATATAGTAAATTATAAAAAAATGAAACCAGCTCAATTTTAAGAAAAATCCTTAATTACTTGTTCTTAAAATAATCATCTGCAAAATATAATGGTAATACAAGCCTGGCTTAAAATAGAGTTATAATTCCCCTGTATCATTACTTTTGGGCTTTCCAGAGACAAAGTGACATCAACAAAGATAGGTACAAGTGACACTGAAATGTAAGACTCTACAAAGTTTAAAGAAACTGGCAAAGTGGCAAAAATCAGGCACATTAGTCTGAATAAATATATTTGATATGTAAGGCAAATAATTAGGCATGATATAGTTCGTAGATTGTTCAGAGAATGAATTTCACAAATTTATTTCTGGAAATGCATATTAAACAAAGAGCCCATTTTGAATTTTCTGATTTCCAATCTGTAGGTATCTTTGGTTAATGCACAGAGATGTGGGTAAGACTTGACATTTTACTTTTTAATTAATTACTCCACTAAGTATCTTGCCTGAATGTGCTATGGAAAGTGAAAGTAAGTGCTTCTTTGACTAAAATGTCATTATTTTCACAAAGTATACCAACGACCAGCTTAATGGGTTACAGTTTCACAAATAATTAGGCTCAATTATAAAATGTCAAAATAAATGAACAGACATGGCTTTTGATGTGTTTTCTTTATTTAAAACACTACTAATTTGCATAGAGGCCAATTTGCCAGACTGGGAACATTTAGTTGTTCTTTCTAGCATTCATGTGAATCATCTTGTTCTATCTAGTTCATCTATGTTTCATCTATTGTTTTCAATTTATAAAACTGCTATTATTCAAATAAGATCCTAGCAGTTTTTCTAATGCTAAAATGAAATTTATATTTATCCGATACTTTCCCACTGCACAATAAAGGCTATCTTTCTTACACAACATGATGTAAGTAATGTTATTAAAAACTTACCTAGCCAAAATCATTTCCCTCAATGTCCTGAAATTTTCTCCATTAATTACTAATGGTTTAAATGCTTATGTATGTGGAATCCCATTTCCTGAATTATACATTCAAAATAAGGGGATGTAACCTTGCACATTTTCTCCATTTCTTGTATTCAGTCTTCATAAAGTTAGCATCTCAATTATTTGCAGCCCTTCAATGACCAACTTCTCACTGATTACAGTTAATTCTTTCTAATTCATCCTTCAAGCCTTTAATTTCTGCTTAAGGGATCCATCAGAATATAGTCAATGATTTTTCTTTTTTTCTTTTTAAATATATTTTTTAAAGATTTTATTTATTTATTAGACAGACAGCAAAAGAGGAAACACAAAAGGGGGACTGGGAGAGGGAGAAGTTCCCCGTGAAGCAGGAAGTCCAATGTGGGGCTCAATCCCAGAACCTCCAGATCATGACCTGGGCTGACGGCAAAAGCTTAATGACTGAGCCACCCAGGAGCTTCGTCAATGATTTTTCTGAAGTCACCAGTGTCCTCTGTCAGTCAGCTCTTGCTTCAAACAAATACAAAATCTTAGTATACAACAATATGCATTTATTTCACACATATTTGCAATTTGGCTGGGGCAGCTCTGCTCCTTTTGGCTGGGCAGAAGTGGCAGCTCTAAGTACAGGTTGAGTCCAGGTATGCTCCATGAGTTTCTTATTTTACCTGGACCAGTAAGCCAACCAGGGCATAGTCTTCTCATGGTGACAGCAAAAGTGTAAGAGGACAAGAGGAAATATGTGAGGTCTCTTAAGGCCTAGGCTTAAAATTGGTCACTCTCACTTCTATTCATATTTAATTGCCAAAGTAAGTCCCACAGCTGAGCCTTATGGCAAGATGTTGGGAAGCATCCTTTGTCTTTTGTGTCAGAAGCCTCAAAATTACAAAGCAATGAACATCAATGCCAGGAAAGGTAAAGATTTGGGGCCACATAGCCCCAAGAAACAAAGGGAAGATTTCTTCTAAAATGTTTTCCCTCTATGTACTCTTTAGAGCCCACAGGTTTCTTAACCTCAATTCTTATTTTTTTTTCCTCTACCTCATTATTGTTTTCTGTCTCTTCAAGTTCTAGAGTTCTATAAGCTCCTTATCAAAATCCTTATTTTTTTCTTCTTGTTCTACACATCACCCCCACCTACCCTGAGTGGTCTTGTATTTGCATGGCTTTCATTGTCACTTGTATTCTGGAAACACTTAAATATAAACTTTTGGCTCTCATCTCTCACTTTAATTTGAAACTCAACTTTCTGAGTTTCTACTAGACTTATCAACCATAAAGGACATTAAGACCTCCCAAATTTACAACTAAATTATTGTTAGACATTCCAGTTATCAAGCCCATTCTACTATCTTTAAATATCTTAATGACATCATCTTGTCCCCAGATACTTAAACTTGAGTTCTGAGAAACAAATGAAGCAACTTTTCCCTCCAGACCCTTCAAATTTAATCAGTTGCTATATCCTTTTGAGTCTACCAAATTCACCTGCTAGTATTTCCGTTTATTTGACAACTTTTATTATACCTAAATTGCCATCAAGGTATATATTGTGGTAAGCCATGTTAAATTCTAAGCATTCAAGGTAAAAGGAATTAATTAATATAATTATGAGTGATAACTGGAGTCTTTAGAAAAATTCAGAAAAATCATTGACGAAGCCCCAAAAGTTTGAAATGTAGCCAATATTTGGCTTTCCTCTCATTGTATGGGTCCAATACATGTAGACATTTGCTATTCTTTATCCTGGTGGTGGAAGTGGGTGGGCACAGGCACAATTTACACTGGAAGCATCCGAATTGAAAGTCCATTGGCAGGGCCAGTGTCTGACGGTAGTGGGATGTGGTGAAGAGCTTTTAGTAATGGTAGCACCAATGTGTGTGAATTACAGAATCACAACTTTATGATGTGACGTTGTTTACGTTGTTAGCTTTCCAGTCACCTTGTGTCTTACAAATTTTCTGTGCTAGCCTTTAAACTTCCCAGTGGTTTCATGAGGTGTTCAAAATGCCTCCAAAACATCATTTTGCTGCTTAAGTTAATCAGGAACAGTGTTGTTTCTTTTCAACAGGATTCTTCGAAGGAAATTCTGAAGTGAGGATTTCTATGCTAAGAGATTTATTATGGAATGGTTCTCATAGTTAAAGAATGCGTCAGGCAGGACAGGGAAAGAAGACGCTAAGTGTGGACATGATTTCAAGCAAAGTCTTATGGAGGGTGAGTTTCCTAAATGGAACTCTGTATTATTAAGTTACAGCTTATAGATTGTCCTCTTCAAGGCAATGGTACCGAGCTACATATTTCAGTGCAGGTCAGTTATTGAAGAAGTCCCACCTTAGAGGCTTATAAATCTTCAGGCTTGTCTACCTATCTACTTATTCAAGTAGACAGTGCCAGTAGTTCAATGGCAGCCCTCAGAGTTGTAGCTGCATGTTATAAGCAAAACTACAGAGATTCCAGGGGGAGGAGAAGGAGGAACCCATAGAAATGATGAGAAAAGGTTTTTAGATGAGGCACTGACAGTGCTTGCTATATACAACTGGTTAAAAAATATTGGATTTCAAATAACACATTTTCGTAGAAAACTAAATGAATTCTTCAGTGGTTACCACTACTTAGTGGTTCAAGTAATGGGATGCTGTCAGTACTCAGGAATTGTCATCTAGCAACTATGACTTGCAATGAGAGGCAGCATGGGATAATGCTTAAAGCAGGTATTATCAAATCCAACTGCCTTGGTCAAATTTCATCTCTGCCACTTTCTAGAGAGTGAATTTTGGTAAGTTACATAACCTCTTCATGCTCAGTTCCTACATGAGTAAAATCAGGGTTAATCATAAGTACCTCATCGTACATCAAAGTTTTTCTGAGTATTAAATCAGCATTTCTACAAAACTCAGCACAGTGGCAGGCTCATGATAAGTAGTAAATGATGTTAAATAAATAAATGTGGCAATGAAATACCTAATTAACTGTTCCTAACAATTTCTGTGGTGTAGTAGTACATTGCAAATAACATAGATCTAAGACATCTGAATGCTGGGAGCTAAAGATTTTGAGCATATAGAAATATATTTTGGCTAAATTACATTAAACATTTTTCTTCTTTAGGGCACAGGTTCTGACTGTGTAGGTTTTGAAGGGAAGAAGAACCTCGTTTCTTTTTTCCTTCTTTCTGTTGGCTAGGGAGTAAGTATATTAACAGGCTCACCAGTCAGAAGGTAATACCTTTTTATCACTTTGACTCTGGAGGGAGAGACTAAGGTAACTGGGGCAGGTAAGCACATTCATGGAGGCAGTGGTGGCATCAAGAGTAGGTGTACACCATTAATAGTGTTTGAAATAGTCTATTCCTTTAGAATGTTTTGGCTATGTTTTTGATACTCAAAAGTTTCCCTTAAGTCCTGTTTATTTCCTGAGTCTGTTGTCCAGTATTTCCAACAGCTCTGTGATATGCCCAAGATTATAAAAATAAATTACTTTTATGTTCCAGTTAGCTAGAACTGACTCTTTTGCTGCAACCAAAAACCCATGTAGTTCAACCACTTGTGTTGGAGAAGTATACAGAGAGGAAAAGAATATGATATGATATATATTGAAGCTATTTAGTGAAAATACTTTCTTTGCCAAAGGTATATGTATGTGCATTCTTTTAATTGATCTTAAAATTTCTAAATTGGTTAAAGTTTTTAAATTACTCAATTCTCCCCTTCAGAGTTGCTAATGAAGAAGATAGTTCTTAATATGCATTAAATGGAGCTTTCCTTGGATCACTACAAAAAAACTAGTAGAATATATACTTGGGGTCATTTTTTTAAATGATGATTTGTTTTTAGTACCACTATACTCTGGATCACTGCATATAGAGTCATCTCTTCTTGGGCTAGATTGTCTGAATTTAAAAATCTGGATCTACTATTTACTACCTCATTAACTGCACTGACCTTGTTTGCTTATTGACAAAAAAGAGAATTATAGCTACAAGTTTTCATAAGGTTATTGGAAAGCTTAAATGAGTTATCATATGTAAAGAGCTTAGAATGCAGCCAACTTCATAGTAATTATTGTAGAAGGAGCAGTTCTTCCCTTCCACCTCCTCCTCTTCATTATTATTGTTCTTCTTATTATTTGCTAGCTAACTTGTACTAGTGTGTAACATTGTCTTAAACTTCTTTGTTATAATTAAAATCACAAAAACATAAGTCTGTAAAGATCTGTAAATCAGATATCTGTTTAATTTGCTATATTTATAATACTTTCTTTTATCTTTATATGTTTTCTTTAATAAATCATATATGCAATGGTTAATATATAGAAAGTAGACTCACATGAGGTAGAGTTAAAAATTGGCCACAGTAGCATGTGCTATGATGAGCACTGGGTGTTATATGCAACTAATGAATTGCTGAACACTACATCAGAAACTAATGATATACTATATGCTGGTTAACTGAACAGAAAAAAAAATCACAATATATCCCAACAATATTTCTCATACTTAAATCTGAGGTTTCTTTTCCAATATCCTTAGAAATATGCCTAAGATAGTTAATGTCTATAAATTAAGTACAGTTATGATCTGTAAAATTAAATGAGATAAATCACTTTTATTTTAGAAGTATGACTCATAGCATTTTAAATTTAATAAAACTTTGAGGTGGATTTTAAATAATTTCAATGTATTCCTTTTTATCCTACTGAATGTCAGCTCAGCACTGTAATATGATATTGTTAATGTACAGACAATTTTGACGGAGCTTGTGTTATACCAAACAAGATAGGATACTCTGTATGGAATAAACTAAGTATTTTATCCAGTGGTAAGAAAGAAATTTGAAGGTCAGAATTTACACTATTTTTCACTTTCAGCTCTCAACTAGTATTTTAAAAACACACTCAACACATTTTATCTGCAAGGAAATACCAATCTAGAGAAGAAAATATTTTCAATTCACAATTCTTCTGACAGCTTCGAGGGCAAAGCATTACAGAACTGTTCTCAAAATTTTAGGAGATATAACAAGTGAAACGAGAGCTGTTCTTTAGAATAATGAACAAGATATTGTGGCTCATAAATGTATACTATTCCTAAAATACCAGGGAGTGTCATTCCCTATGTATCCCAATTACTGTTGTATGAATATGGGATTTTTCCATTTTTTTTCCTAGTGGAAGTGATGGGATGAACTATATCATACAAATCAAATTTAGTTTAATTATTTAGCATACTAATGTATGCTGGGTGATAGGAGGGCAGGGAGTAATCAACAACTGTACAAAGAGTCAGCAACATGGTTTCTATCTCTGATTTACTTTAGGATTTTCACATTTTCTTTCAATACCTCTTTTAAATTTAGATCTAGGTCCATATCCAGCTGATACAGAAATGTCCCAACTCTTAAAGGCTTTGTTATAAGCATTTTTTGGACAGCTCTGAAATTTAAATATTAACTATAACATTTCCATCCACATCATAATTCTATAAGCTCTGGTTTGTATATACAGCTTCTATTTATATTACAAAATCTGGTGTGGTGGCAGAAGATGTGGCAGATGTCTGGGCAGTAATAACCCAGAACTGAGTTCAAATTCCATCTCCCCATTTTTTCAGCTGTGTGAATTTGGGCATTAAATTTAACCTCTTTAATTCATAAGAATGACTATTGAAATAGTGTTGAATTGTTTTACAGGTATAGTTGTGTATAAACATCTACAATACCATATATGTATTAGCTACACAATAATTTGTAATTTTTTTAACTACCATCATTATTGTTAATGCCAGTAGAGCCTACTGGTGTTATATTAATATGTATTTCTGGTGCTAGTTTGTCCTGTTATAAAATAGATGAAGTAAGTTTTATCATTATAAAGCTAATAAAATTTCTGCAGCCTGAGGAAGGAATTTATAATACACATTATATTTAATGGTGATATAGTAAAAACATTATCATCGACATTTGGGAAAAGATAGATATCCCAACTGAAATATTCAGTTTTTAACATTTTTCAGAGACTTCTAGCCTTAAGTTACAGAAATGAATGAGAGAGAAAGATGAGAAAGGAAATGAGATAAAATTGTTAATATTTGTGGATGATATTATTTCTGGACATTTATTCTGTAGTCCAAGAGAATTAACTGGAAAGTATTAGACCTTGAGTTCTACTAGTCCTCCCAAAGCTTGTGTGGGTTTTTAAGATTGGCAAGAAGAACAACTTGTTCCATAGTGAATTCTGTTTGATCTAAATGAATGAGCAGATAACACTAGTTTCTTACAAAGGAAATATGTTCCAGAAATAACAGTTATAAAATATAATAAAAATCTTGCTTTATCATAAGAACAAAAATTGTATACTACCTAGGAAAAATCCTTAAAGGAAGATTCAAGATTTATTTTTTTATAAATGATACAAATTACTCAAGGGGAAAATAAAGAAGATATGCATTAATAGGTACATATACCATGTTCATAGAAGAGAAAACCCAATATCATCAAGAAAACAATTAATATATAAGTCAAAATAAGCTCCTGACACAATTCAAACAGGTTTCTGTGGAACATGACAAGCTGATCTTAAATTACATGGAAGAGAACAGAAATAATAGCCAATACTGTCTTGAAGAAGAACCAGGCAATGGGAATTATCCTACTTAATCAAAAATGTTCTAAAGATATCATTTTAAGAGCTGTATTGGCACAGGAATAGGTAATTAGATGAATAAAATAGGAAAGAAGGTTCACATACAGAACCATGTAAGGGATCTATGATAACTGTAGAAGTTCATATTAATGGAGAAAAAGTGAACCATTCAATAGATGACATTTGCATAATTGATTCTACATTAAAAAAGCAATCCTTATTTCATATCACTTATAAAATAATTTTCAAATGGATCACAAACTTAAATATAAAGAAGGCAAGCTCAAAATACTAAAAAGGAGAGTAACAAGTATATTGATGACTTTGGGTATAAAAAAGACCTTGTTTAAATAAGGCATAAAAACCCAAAGGCTTAATGGGTGACAGATGATGACCATATTTATCAGGAACACTGAGTACTGTATAGAATTGTCAAATCACAGTGTTGTACGTCTAAAAGAAATATAACATTGTATATCAACTATAGTTCAATTTTTTTAAAAAAGGCCCAAAAGAAACTAATGATAATTTGACTATATCAAAATAAAAACTTCTTTGCCAAAATAAACAAACCCCAAAACCCTGAATGAAGTTAAAAAAACAGGTGACTGACTAGAAGAAAATATATGTAAAAATATTCCCAAATTTTTAAAATTAATAAAAAAAAGATTAATAGTGTGGGTAGCCTGGGTGGCTCAAGTGGGTTAAGCGTCTGCCTTCAGCTCAGGTCATGATCCCAGAGTCCTCGGATAGAGCCCCGTGTCAGGTTCTCTGCTCAGTGGGGAGCCTACTTCTCCCCATTCCAATCCCCCTGCTTGTTCTCTCTCTCTCTCTCCATAAAATAAATAAATAAAATCTTTAAAAAAAGAGAAAAGATTAATACTCTAATAGAAAAGGGGCAGATGATATGACTGGGTAACTCACAGAAAAGAAAATTAAAATGTTCAATAAATATATAAAAATGTTCAATCTCACTAATAATT
Source organism: Mellivora capensis (assembly GCA_004024625.1). Lineage (NCBI taxonomy): Eukaryota > Metazoa > Chordata > Mammalia > Carnivora > Mustelidae > Mellivora > Mellivora capensis. The sequence goes on along the minus strand of PISX010026510.1, from coordinate 6,705 downwards.
AATAACATCCAAATAATACCAAGTGAAATGTCAATTTTTTCATAGATCAGAGTACCAAAAATTGAAGTTTGATGATATAAAGATTTGGCAAACAAATGGTAAAATGGGTATCTGGAGACATTAATGGTTAACATATACTAATGGTACAGTCATATGTAAGGCATCATTATCTCTTCAAACTATACTCATTCCATGACACAGCAATTCTACTTCTCAGTATCCACCTTTTAGAAATATCCACCCATTTTCACAGACGGATGTTTATTGTGGTATTGTTTCCATAAATAGGAGGTTCACAGAAAAAAAGGGAACAACTTGAAAGACATTAAAATGGGAAGAGCTAAATAAATTTTGGCTTATCTTTTCTATAGATTGTTATGCACTTATTAAGAAAAATAATGAAGATCCTTACATCCAAAGCACATATTTTTAAAAAAAATAAGTAAAAGATGGATAGATGTAAGATGATGACTTTGTACAAAACAAAACAAATAAACACACAAAAATACTATATAGTTTTTGTGGAAATAAATGTTTATGTGTGTGTTTGTGTGTGTGGTCTAAAGGGACCTTAGAACTCTGAAATAATTTGTATTATTTCAATAATAATAATCATGAATTAATTATGTCACGTTCAATTTATCTTTAAAAAGAACACAAAACAGTAAAATTCTACCTCGAAGGATAGTTTTGAAGATTAAATTAGCCACAGTACTTATAATAGTCATGGACATATAATAGTGGTTGTTCAATTAATGTCAACATCTTTCACTCATACATGAAAAAATACACAAAAGTTATTTAAATTTCTATTTCTTTCATACAATTATTACTTAACAGAAATTGAGAAAATAGTTATAATAGAGAACATGGATTTAGAAATTGTCGTTCCTGTATCTGCCATTAATTGATTTGGATTGACTCTATACCCCTAGTCTAAAAGTCTAATGTAAGTTGAAGAACTACTGTTAAAAATAACCAAATGACTGAAAGAAAGAAGATAGTTTTGAGTTTGTGTATATAACATAGATATATGAATATATATATTTGAATATATGCTGAATATATATTTGAACTGTAACTTTATAACAAATACTGAAAACTATCTTCTTTAATTATAATAGTATTTTATATATATGTATACTCATATATATATGTATACATGAGTATACATACTGAAAACACATATATGAATATATATGTGTGTTATATATATATATGAATTGTAAAATTAAAACCAATACTGAAAACTATCTTCTTTCTCTCAATTACATATATGTGTTCCCAATTATTTGTAACTACAGATAATCAATCAATATAGTTTCAGGTTGTCATCTGTCATCCTTTGCTTAGTGTAGTGGTTCTCAATATGGAGAGCACATAGAATTACTTGGTGACTTTAAAAAAAAAAACACCAGTGCCAATGGTGTTTTGAAATGAAGGAAATGGTACCTGTAAACTATTCCAGAAGATTTTATTATGCAGCCAGTGGAGAGAATCATGCCTTTGTGGGAAATCTGTGTGGGATTTTAAACAGAGTATATATTTGTTACATACTGTAAAATCTTCCCTTAATCAGAGTTCTTTAATTATTTGTGTGGATAAAACCTCCATTTGTTTTCAGTTGATGATCTCTGAGTTGCCATTAATAATAATGTCATTCAATTTCCAAAGGAATTGGGATTTATAACTGAGGGTCACTGAATAATATGTCATCATTCAAGAAATGACTTTAATTGAAATTTTTAAAAATCAGATAAGCTTTAAAAGTTGTTTGATAAATATATAGCTCAGAATAAATATATTATAATTCATGCATATCACTAAATCTGATGCGAAAAATTTTTCTTTTAGCATAGATACATCACTATTTCAGTATTACAAATTGAAATGTCCATCTTAAGGTGCAAGTATTTTTATCAGTTGGCTTATAATTATTTTCATTGAGTCAATGAAATGTATTTGCACAAATGAATATGAGGTATTATGTATGTATTACAGCAAATGAACTCTAAGGTAATACTTAAAATAACTGTAATGGAAATATTAAGTTGGGATATTTTAATGCCCTTTTAAGTATCACAATATACTATAACCACAAAGTGGCTAATACCATCACCATTATTCCTGATTAAAACATAAAGTTAGCTATAGCTACTAAAATAATACTTAACATTAAAAGGAGATTTGTGCCTATTGTTTTTAAAGGGTGGCAGCAATAGAGGTGAGATTACTAAAACAGAATAAGGACTTGATTTTAAGAAAAAGATTCTGTGCTGTTCTGCGATGCTCAAATATTTATCTATGGTTAAATATATCCCACATAGACATACATATGCTCAAATACAAGCACAATATGAAAAGCCCACATGGCAAGGAATGGCGGTCTCTGGCCAACGGTTAGCAAGGACTGCCAACAACTATACAACAGAGTTTGGAAGTGCATTCTCAGCTCTAGTCAACACTGGAGATGCCTGCACCCTGGACAACAGCTTGACTGCAACCTGGTGAGAGAACCTGAGCCAGAACCTCCCAGCAATGCTGCTCCAAGATTCCTGGAAACTATGAGATGAGATAAAAACATTATTGTCTTAAGTTGTTAAGTTTTGGGGCAATTTGGTATGCATTTCTAGATGACTAATATACCTGCTTTTATCGCTGCCTCTGTTACCTGCATCTAGAGAAGATAACAGAATTCCACACTGGAGATACTAGAGAGCAGAAGAGCAGAGTTTGCCAGAAAAAGAAGGAAGAGGGAAGATAGGCTTTCTAACTAGGGATGGCATTTCCATATGTATCTCCTACTCCTCTTGATTTACTTTATGTTTAGGTTTATGAAGCAATATTAAGTTTTTAGCAAATATTCCTGATCTGCTTTTGCTCATACCATCCTTTTGCTCTGGGTTTCACTCAATCACACTCACATCTGTTTATTTTTCAGCCTTCCTTCTACTTTCTACCAAGAGAGTCACTTTTTCTGTGCATCAGTGATTCATTTTGTAATTTTCTCCAGTTGAAGCAGTATTTTTCTCACTTGTGCTACCAAAGAAAACTGCACATTTCCTCTTCACTTTTCATTGTTGGCCTTGCTTGATCATGACTGGGTATAGTTTTTTCCTCAATCAGATTTTAAGCTCAGAGAAACATCTATGAGTGAATTTTGTTTTCTCATTCCTAGCACTTGTAGGATTGCATTGAATTAAAATAGGCTCTGGGCATAAAAGAAATTACAGGGTTACCTATGCTAAAATTGTAGTCATATTGCTGTATTTCTTTCTGTCCAGTATAATGTAGAGGAGAAACTCAGTTTTGAAATCAGAAAGACATACTCTGACTTGGATTTACCAGATGGTAATTAGATAGGCTTGAGTTTGTTTTTCTTTTTCTTTCTTTTTAAATAAAAAAGAAAATCCTGGGTCTATTTTCTCATATACAACATTATATTAGAAATTCCTGAGAAGAATTATAAACCATATGTAATACACATGCAATATTATCTTGTTCACTTCGTGTGCATTAAAAAGATTCAATGAAAGCTGGAAAATAAAATCAGCATACTATCTTAGTTTCAGAAATGTAGACATCAAGAGAATGGGTAACTCTTTTGGATTAATCATATTAGAATCTTGTCTGGAATCTGCGTCAAGGCAGCCAGCCAATTAGCATGTAATTCCTAGGCAAAACAAAATTTAGCACTCATTTATTTTCAAGTAAGTACTGCAGAATAAGAAAATGCCACATTTCATGTGGTATTCACATGCAGAAATTGCTAGGTTTGAGACTAAGGGAACTACCTATTCACTAAATGGAATTTACAGACAAGTGCTTAAAATGGACAAGTTCTGGTTTGTATCAATTAAATTTCTTAGATTTTTTTCCTTAAGTGAAACCATGAAAGCACAGCTGCAGAATATATGAAAAAACAGTTTAACGGTATACTCGTCAATCAATAAAGCATTTAGAAAATGCACAAGCATTGTTTCAGCAAATGGCCTGGACGAAAACTTAGAATTTGAACTAATTCCAGTAGTCTCATAGATTAAGAGAAAATCAGCCATAACTGTGAGGGTTTGTTTATAGATCCTCAAGTAATAAAGGGCATTATGCCCTATTCTGGAGATTTGGGGGCTGCTATGGGAGATAAAGGCAGAGTTTTCATAATTCAAGCAAAAGCTCTTTTAGATACATCAAAATTCATGTTTGGGGCAAAATCAATAATGATAAATGATAATGCTCTTTTTTTGGCCTAATAAACTGCATTACAAAGAGATACATAGCAAGCTTAGAAATACTAATTGTTGATGAATATTCATTTCCTAGAAAAGCTTATATTATGTGGAAATTAAATTCAAAGCATATTTGTAAGTACCTTGAGAAACTTAAAAAAAAGGTGTTATAAATTGTCACATTAACAGATTATTTTTTGTTGAAATTGTTCCTCAAACTACTTATCTTTGGCGTTTGTTGTTTTTTTTTAAGATTTTATTTATTTATTTGACAGAGATTACAAGTAGGCAAGAGAGGCAGGCAGGGAGAGAGAGGAGGAAGCAGGCTCTCCGCGGAGCAGAGAGCCCGATGTGGGGCTCGATCCTAGGACTCTGGGATCATGACCTGAGCCAAAAGCAGAGGTTTAACCCACTGAGCCACCCGGGCACTCCATCTTTGCCACTTTTTTAAAAACAGAAGTCTTTTATACTCTTTTCTGAGAATGAAACATCCAAAAGAAGAAGACCATTCCATAACATCTTGCATTGTAGCCAACTGCCAATGTAGTCTTTGTCCAGAGTGAGGCCTTGTTGTGTGGAGAACAATCTGGTAGGAGTGACAAGTTCTAGTTCCACCAAGGCTGTTCTAGTCTGGATTCTGGATCTGTCTCTTACTTTTGGGAGCTTTCAGATGCCAAGTCTTACCCTGTCATTCACTCATTCCTCTGAGTCTCTCTTCAATTCTATCAGCAATAACATATATTTATTATAGGCTTTCCATGTGTCAGGCACTCTGCTTAGTGCTTCAAAAAGTGTTTGAACAAGATAGACATAGTGGTGGACCTTGTGGAACATTGCCTCATAGGTAAGGGAGACAATTCAAAAGACTAACTGTAATTGCAATAAAACGACAGGAGAATTAAATGCTGCTCTGGACATACATAGCTACAGTGCTTAACACAAGGCCAGGGGAAAGAAAGACCAAAAAAGAGGAAGTGTCATTTAAGCTGTGACTTGAGGGATGAGATAACATGTATAAAGCAAAATACACCCATAGACCATTATTATTTTACAAACTGGCTCTGTTTTATAGGCCAGAAATGACAACTGAATTCAAAGATCTACTCTTTCCTGAAATTATTCAGTTTAGCCATTGAAAATGATTAAATCCATTTGATTTTATGAGAAAACTTCAGTATTACTGGTGAAAAAGCATGTTCTCACTTAGGTGCATGGGGAGAACTAATGGCATTCCTATGTTCAATATAGTGGGTAAATTTCTTTTGTTAATCAAAGTTTACATACTAATATTCTAGAAGATAGTGGAAATTATTCCTAACTGGATAATTCTTACTTTAAGAAAAAAATAATTTCACTTAAGCATAATATATCTTATTTTTAAAATATTATTCAAATATTATATTAAATATATCAATATATTTAAATATATGTTATTTTAAAATATAAAATCCTTGATTGGAGCAGACAGCCTTATTAGGTGTTTTAATTTCCGGCAAAAATTTCATTGAAAAGTTAAAAATTTTCCCGCTCCCCTTCTCCCCTCCTCTTCCATACCTATCAACAGTAAGAAGTAATAGTAGAGGCTTTCTGAAGTGAAAATAAATATGTTGCAAATTATACCACAGTACTAGGCTGAAATGAAGATCTGATCCATCAATAACAATTTAAATTAATCCCAAATAAGCAAAGAGAAAAAGAAATACATTGTGAGGACCATGGTCATGGTCCTGGAAAAGCTCTGTCTTTTGGGGACAAAGTGGAATGGAAGGTCAGGGCCACATCAGGAGAGAGAGAAAAAAAAAAGAAGTTTAAAGTAAGACTCCCTGAGAGACTTCAATAAGGGTATGATTAGTTCAACATTGCTTTCATTCTGTACTTCCCCCTCCCACTGTAGACTTCAGTTTTAATAATGATTAAAGAATAATGCTTGAATCCCATCTGAATGGCTTTTGAGATTTAACTCACTGAATCTATTCATAGCACTGAGCTTGTAAGGGGGCCTCAACAGATCTGCACAACTAATCGTGGAATATTACACTGATACTTCATCTCCCACATCAATACCAATTACAGCTGCACAGAGAACATTGCATATTATTTTAATGGGGTAGGAATTTTTAATCCAGTCAGGTAGTTCTGGATGAATGTGTTTGTATGTCTGTCATTAAAATTTGGTGGCTCATGCTGCTCAAGACAGACACATTTTGAATGTTTAAAATTTTCACAGATGTTATTTATCCGTCAGAATGGAAATTTTCCTGCTCTCTACTATATAGATTCTGCCTCATTAACATAAATAAAAAATAAAGCATAACAACAACAATCTTGCTTAATGTGTACACACAGAAATATTGTCATAGGCATCTGGCAATCAGTTGGAGATGGTGAAAACTGCTAGATGAATGAATCTGGCAGAAGTATGACATTATTTTCTGAATTGGACAGCTATATGTAGAAGAATGAAACTCGACCATTCTCT
>PISX010026509.1:0-24373 GCA_004024625.1 Mellivora capensis | reverse complement strand
GGCATCTCCAAAAGTGCTATCCTCTGCTCTCTTTTCCATTCTTCACTCTATCCCTCTAGAGTCTCATTAGTGCATTTTCACCATCATGTTGAATGAAGGTCACTAAGCTTTTTGATTTCTGAAGCTCCGGGGATGCACAGGTCATTTCTACTTGGATCTTCTGCTGGCTTCTCAAATGCTACACATCCCAAACCAAACCCACTACATTCCTGCACTGGTACCCCAACTTTAGTCTTCCTCTTGAGTTGTCAGAGTTATTTAATGAAATCACCATTCTTTTAGCAACCAGCCTAGAAACCTTGCCATCATCCTTGATTCTACTCCTCCCTTTAATTTCATGTCCAATATCCATTTGGTTGTCAAATTCTATCAGTTTTACTTACAAAAGACTTTGGGATCTATAACACTTAAAAGTCATAGTTTATAACTCCATATGGTTGATTCTTGCTATCTCTCTGGAGTGCTCTTCCTGGAGTTAGATTTCTACAGTCCTAATATGACCATGTTACTCACTTAAAGTCCCTGAAAACACTCTATTGCTTCTAGCATAAAATGCAAACCCTTAGGATAGCATTTGAATCATTTCAGTTGAAATCATTTCAACTACTTCTTGAGTCTCATTTCTAGACACGTTACCCAGACATTGTTCACTTTGTCACATTGGAATTCTTGCCAATTACTGGACCCAAAATGCATATTTCCATTTTCTGATCTTTGCTTTTTTCAATTCCTTCAGTCTAGAGTTCAGTTAAATTCACTAACATTTATTGAAAATTCACTATATTGCTACTCAATAATGTTTTTTGGATTGAAATATCATGATTAGCTTCTTTCCTGAACATAAATATGAAAGCAGAGATCAAATTTTTTTCATCTTCTTGTTTCCAGCAATTAGCAGAGTGCCAGAAATATAGTAGGTACTCAAGAAATATTTACTCTGAAACAAGAGCTAAAAAATTACTAGTCTGCCTGGTTATATGTATTTTAATATCCATATTTTCCCAAGGAGACACAAAATAGTAAAATAACCAGTTAAAGAAATAAAATCAGCATTCTTTACTACCCACTAGCATGAATTGTTATTCACTAGGGGGTGGATAGCTATTTACAAGATTGGTGCTGACATAAATAGTTGCAAACCACTTTTTTAGTCACTTAGATCTGCTTGAATGTTTGTAGTAATGAGCTTGCTTATAACTTTTCTCTATATGAGCTTTTACACATAGAGGACCCTTAAGTTTTAGTATCATATATTACAGGTAACATATCTGCTCCCTACTTTCTGGTAGCAAAGGTTCCCAATACAAAGTACATGAAACACTGGGTGTTTAAATCTGGATAATAATTAACAATGAAATTATGGCTATGATGAAAACACCAGAGTCTTTTTAATAGCCCAAAAGTTGTTTCATCCTGTAGGAATTTACTTGACTGTGGACAAATAAAGTATTTTTACCTGAATAATTTTTTTGAAACAGCTATATCCCGAAGCTTCAGTTTATTTAACTTTGTATATAATAATTATTTTGGCCTTCTCAACCAGTCAGCATTGATTAGGAGAGCACCAAAATTCTAAATCTTTTTTAGTTTGTATAGAAAAAATAACTTCTTCCTTAGGATAGTTCTGTGATACAGATTAAGTTGGAGTTAATCAAAGAAAATCTACCAAATGCAAGAAATATTTATCTTCTTAAGTAGGTTTGCCTGAGTGAATTATTTTATTATTTTGGGAACCACAGGGAAATTTCATTAGTGTTGGCATAAAAGTAAATGTATACATTGATAAACCTTGATTTTTTTAGGAGACAAAATAATCTCTTACAGTTATGGGATAGAATAAATATGGTCTCTCTGTCTTTTTAGTCTGTGATAACAGGTCTATGTGGGATGACTCAAAACTAGCACCTTGTCTGACTCAATCATCACTCTCCCATTTGAGAGGATGGGAGAGTGGTTAAAGACCATGGGCATTCGTATCAGTCAGACTGTGGTTTGAATCTTGGTTTTACCATTTAGTAATTGTGTGACCTTGGGCAAAGGGCCTCCTCTCTTTCAGCCTCAATTTCCTCATCCATAAATTGATATTCATTCATTTAACAAATGTTCATTGAGCAAGTTCTATGTGCAAACTCAAGTTCTAGGAATCTAGGAAATAACAGTAAATGCAACAGGCAAAAATCTTGACCTTCATGGAATTTACTTATAGTAAGACAATAATAATAGTACCCACATCTGTGATTGTTGTGGAAATAAGCTGATACAATACAAGTATACTGCTTAGCCCAAAGCCCAGCACTAATATATGTAGTTCCTAGGGAAAGTGATTGGTCTAATTTGACAGGCATACAGAGGAGGAGCTGGGAGGTTGTGTGAAACTTGGGGAGAGGGTAGGTCAGGTCAGTTTGTTGAGGCTGAAGTTTATTGAACACTTGCTATTTGTCAGACCCTGTACTAGGTGCTTCTAACTTACAATAATCCAATGAGGCAGGTACTTCCCCAGCACCTAACCCAGTCTGAAGGCATAGGGCTGGATGAGGGAGGCCACTGGAAACGTCTGATGCTTGGGTTACAGAATGGCTCCAGTTCCCAATCAGCCACCATGCCCTATCCCTAAGCTGTTATTTGTGACTGACTAAATACTCTCCTGAAAGTTACTCTGTGCTTGTGCTTTAAGATAAGAGCTATTGTATTTTTTTTATTTTTTACCATTTCACTTTCTTTTTTAAATTTAAATTCAACTAGCCAACATCTATTTCATCATTAATATCAAATGTAGTGTTCAGTTATTCATCAGTTGCATATAACAACCAGTGCTCATCATATCACATGCCCTCCTTAATGCACATTATCCAGTCACTGAGCTTCTTTCAGTTACCCCATCCCCCCACCAACCTCCCTTCCAGCAACCCTCAGTTTGTTTCCTGTAGTTAAGAGTCTCTCACAGTTTGTCTGTCTCTCTGATGTCTTCCCATTTAGTTTTCCCTCCCTTTCCCTATGATCCTTTGCCCTGTTTCTTATATTCCACATATAAGTGAAATCATATGATAATTGTCTTTCTCTGATTGACTTGTTTTGCTCAGCATAATACCCTCTAGGTCCATCCACGTCAATGTAAATGGAAAGATTTCATCCTTTCTGATGGCTGGGTAATAATTATATCTATCTATCTATCTATCTATCGATCTATTGATCGATAGATAGATATATCTGTATATATATAACTATATATCTCACACATCTTCTTTATCCATTCATCTATTCATCTGCAGATGGACATCTGGGCTCTTTCCATAGTTTGGCTATTGTGGACATTGGTACTATAAACACTGGGGTGCAGGAGCCCCTTGGGATCACTACATTTCTATCTTTTGGATAAATCCCCAGTAGTGTAATTGCTAGGTCATAGGGTAGCTCTATTTTTTTTTTTATTTTAAAGATTTTTATTTATTTATTTGACAGACAGAGATCACAAGTAGGCGGAGAGGCAGACAGAGAGAGGGAGAAGCAGGCTCCCCACTGAGCAGAGAGCCTAATGCGGGCCTCGGTCCCAGGACCCTGAGATCATGACCTGAGCTGAAGGCAGAGGCTTAACCCACTGAACCACCCAGGGGCCCCAGGGAACCTCTATTTTTAACTTCTTGAGGAACCTCCATACTGTTTTCCAGGATGGCTGTACCAGCTTGTGTTCCCACCAGCAGTGTAAGAGGGTTCCCCTTTCTCTGCATCCTCACCAACATTTGTTGTTTCCTGACTTGTTCATTTTTGCCATTCTGACTGGTGTGAGGTGATATCTCATTATGGTTTTGATTTGTATTTCCCTGATGCTGAGTGATGTGGAGCCTTTTATCATGTGTCTGTTGGCCATTTAATGTCTTCTTCAGAGAAATGTCTGCTCATGTCTTCTGCCCATTTCTTGACTGGATTCCTTATGCTTTGGGTGCTGGGTTTGATAAGTTCTTTATAGATTTTGGATACTAGCCCTTTATCTGATATGTCACTTGCAAATATCTTTTCCCGTTCCATAGGTTGCCTTTTCATTTTGTTGACTGTTTCCTTTGCTCCGCAGAAGCTTTTTTAAAAAAGATTTTATTTATTTATTTATTTGACAGAGAGAGAAATCACAAACAGGCAGAGAGACAGGCAGAGAGAGGGGGAAGCAGGCTCCCCACTGAGCAGAGAGCCCGACGCTGGGCCCAATCCCAGGACCCTGAGATCACGACCCAAGCTGAAGGCAGAGGCTTAACCCACTGAGCCACCCAGGCACCCCGGAACTTCTAGGCTTCTTGATGTATCTGCAGAAGCTTTTTATCTTGATGAAGTCCCAACAGTTCATTTGCTAAGAGCTATTTTAGACATTATATTTCTGAAAACAGATTTTGAGAGAAGAGCAGGGCGATAATGCACTGGGTATTTCTCTGGACCTGCTCTCTTACCTTGTAGGTGGACAAGGGGAGATGGACACTTTGAGTAGCTGGACTCTGGTTCAAGTAGGCCACTTAATTTCATTCAACCTGAGCTCATTTTTCAAAGTTGGGAAAATAACTTCCTTTCTTTGGGGCCAATTTTCGTATTTGAAGGAGTTTTACTAGAGGATTTTAAAGATCTATTCCTACTCTGACATTTTGTGATTCTCCATGTAGGAGGAGGTAGATCACTAAATAGTAATACATATTTGTGGGCATCTGGAATTCAAGGTTACACACGCACACACTCATGCACATTTCTTGTTGGTTGCTCCTCTCCATATAGTGCTCATCCTGAAATGGCAGAAATAATGGCATGGCCACGGAACAACTGATAAAATTGAGCAGGAATCCTTACAAATTTAGCAGAAGATTATTTGATAATTTCAAAGCAGTAGATTTTACTTTATTTTTCTGTGTTTGAGATAATTAAAGGACATAGATATAGAAAGCTTATTGTTAAGGTTTGTTTATTTTTCCTACATAAGCTATGTATAGGGAGCTGGAATAATTCCCACCATTCCAAACAGTTTCTCTATTTAGTTTTTAAAATTCTTGTAAGCAGCTTTTTTCTTTTTTTAAAGTAAAACCATGGGCTTTGGGAATTAACAATCCAAAACTTAAAAAAAAATTGGATACTATATTAACTAAATCTCCAGATCTGAGCATTCCTGGGATTGTTTTTTCCAGGTTTTTCTCTCCATTGCATCTGTTTTTGTTTATTGTGATGATAGAACACACCTTAGTTTATCTAATAAATATGTTCCTAAAATAGGAATCAAACCATATTTAAAATTTAGTAAGGATTTGCTGTTTAAATAGCTTCTATCGTAAATTCATTTTGCACTGTAAGCTATTTGACCCTAATTTATCTTTGTGGAATGCTTGGATTTTAATCTATTAGGTTTGTCTAAATCAAGGCACATCAGTTAACCATTGGATCTATTCCTGTTTATTGCTCTCATAAAATCTAGAGCTATCACTTTAAAATTTTAAAATCCAGAATCTCCTGTGGTTAGCATAAGTTACTACTATCAGCAATGTAGGGTTTTTCTTTATTTACAATGTATTTTATATCCAAGATAGTATAGTATATATATAAATTCTGTATATAATTAAATGGTCTCATTAAGTTTAACTGAAAGATTAAGTATCTTCCTTTTACTGATTGTATATCTACAAGCTATGACTGGGGGTATTGATATATTTGTGGTCATTTTTTCACTGAACAAATATTTAATGCCTACCATGTAGCAGGCACTGGGCTAAATAAAAACACTGAGGAATGTAAAGTATAATATATGATCTTCTTTAGGAACTCACAATTTATTAGGGGAAATAGATATTAACACATAAAGAGTTACATGATATAAGACAAATTTCAGTATGAGACAACAACATAAAGTAGTCTGCCCCAAATTGTGCTGTATGAGATGATTTTAGGTAGGAGACATGGACAAACACTTTTCACATTAATGGTTATATTTTTATTGTATACATATTTACAATTACCTTCAATTTATGTAAGGTGTTAATGGCTTTCCACTATGGTCATAATCTAAAATTTCCTATAAAATGAAGTGTATTAAGTAAAAGTACAGCAGTTCATTTTAAGAAAATATTGCAGATGGAAACAAAACAGGTAGTATGTGGAAATGGAATAATAGTCAAGGATACATGAATACTGCAATTTGGGAAACAAATGAAAGAAATGTCAACAGTGATTTTGTAACAAGGAGTCTTACCAGCAATTATCAGCCTATGTGCCAGAGGGAGGCAAGGTTGGAGAGGAGGGCAGGCTCCCAGGAGAAGGAAATACTTAAGACTGGATAGAGAGGAGGGAGAATAAGGCCAGAACTCATAACACTTTAGGAATGTAGAAGCCAGAATTCACATTATAGTGAGAGGCAGGGAAAGTGTAGAGTGGAGTTTCTGTGTAGAGGAGCCTAGGATGTGAGATAGAAAATGTAGGCTTGAAGGAAGATGGTATGGGGTGTTGAATGTTATGCTAAGAAATGTGGACCCCATTTGCTATTTATATTCAAGAGTAAGCATTTTATTCCACATGGGGCCAACATCCAGGAGGGATGATCGGGAGGGCTCTAAAAAGCCTTCTGGATCACATATATATCTCCCAGCAAGAGAGTCTCAGCATCGTCATTACTGAAGGATTTGCTGTCCTTTCCTACTGATTATGGTTCTATAGCAATTAGTAGCTTGAAAAACCCTTTAGTCAGAAGGCAGCATTAGGATATGGATCCATTTAAAGGGGAGGGAACATAAAGCAGGACTAGAATGGATCAACATATGGAATGCCGGGCAGCCCAAATAGCTTTATCTCAATAGTTTTGCTTAGGGCTGACCTGTCTTCTCCTTGCAGCAATGAGGTTCCCATAAGAGTTCCAATAACATGTTACTGGATTTGTCATTGTGTGTTTCCTTTTTTTCTTTCACTCTTGGTAGCTTTTCTGTTTGAGACAATCATACATAACTATGGCAAGTCTCAAGTTCTTTTTATAATTGCCTTTAATTCTCTCAAGTGATTTTACTTTGGGGCAGCCTTGGAGTTCGTTTAACAACGTGCAGATTCTCTTAAGTTTATTCTGTAGTATGTTTAAATAAAAATTTGGCTTTAAAAAAATAAACATGAAGTGCCTAATGCTTTGTAATGAAATTCAACTTGGGAAAAGAATTTGTAAATAATGAAAAATATTACTAATTTTGCTATTCAGTTGAATTTTTTTCGTTCCAAACGAGTTCCAAAAGGGTACCTTTAGCTTCTTGCTAATGCAGTGGTATCAAAGTAGAACAATTTTCAAATTGTTTTCAGTTTTCTGTGGTGGGTGAGAAGGAGAACTCTGGGTTCTGATCTCTACTTCAGCTACAGCCAATCCGCTTTAATTTATTTTTTATATATCTCTCTACTTTGAAACTCTAAAATAAAGATGAAAAAGTTAATGAAAACCGTAAGCCCTGGGATACTTCTCCAGTGGTCCAGAGATCAAAGCAGTAATGACGGTAATTGCTCATCACCCCTGTCAGGAGGTGTGGGATAATTACTAAACCTTTTGTGATATATAAATAAGCAAGGCCATCACTGTTTATGGCTGGGGTCAAGAATTGTCTATTTAGAAAAGGAAGAGAGTTTTTGTTTAATTACTCTATTAAAAATAAGTCATAATAATTTACTCTACTCATAAACATCAACCGGTATTCCTAATACCTAAAAATTTAAAGGCATTACAATTAGAGTAAAATTTAGAGCAATAAAATATGTAAATATATATCTAATTTTCTTGCTAATGCTTGATAAACTTGTATCTCTACTTCTACCTACCTAAATTCAACTATCTACTTTATTTGACTTTTAGACATCTAACTGATATATCATTTAATACTGACCAAACAAAAATTTTGTATCCTCATTGCAACCTATTTTCCCCCAACTGTTCCCTATTTCAGTAAATGACCCTACCAGCTACCTTGTTCTTCAACCTCTAATCCTTTTTCTCATTGTTTAAATCCAGTCAATCCATAGGCAAGTCCTTTTGGCTCAAAATATATCCAGTCTCTCCATCTTTACAGTTAACATCCTGGTCATACTCCAAGCCACTAACTTTTTTTTTTTTTTAGATTTTTATTTATTTATTTGACAGACAGAGGTTACAAGTAGGCAAGAGAGGCAGGCAGGGAGAGAGAGGAGGAAGCAGGCTTTCCGAGGAGCAGAGAGTCTGATGTGGGGCTCGATCCCAGGACCCTGGGATCATGACCTGAGCCGAAAGCAGAGGCTTTAACCCACTGAGCCACCCAGGCGCCCTGCCACTAACGTTTTTTGCCCAGAGTATTGAGATATCCTTTTACTGGGTCCTCCTGATTCTGGGAATGCTGCATAACAATCTATTGTCCATACAGTAGCCAGAGAGATCTTTTATTTATTTATAAGATTTTTATTTATTTATTTGTTTTGACAGAAAGAGAGAGTGAGCGCACACACAAGCAGGGGTAGCAGCAGGCAGAGGGAGAGGGAGAAGCAAGCTCCCTGTTGAGCAGGGAGCACTATGTGGGGCTTGATGTGGGACTCAATTCCAGGACCCCAGGACCCTGGGATCATGACCCTGAGTCACTTAGGCACCCCCTAGGGAGATCTTTTTAAAATGTGCATCAGATCATGGCACTCCTCTAGCTAAAGTGTACCCCCACCTTCTCACTCTATCCACATTCTCAGCCCTGGCTTATAAGGTCCTACACAATCTGGATCCAGTCTTCCTTTGAGACACTTCTACTGCTGCCCTCCATGTCCTGTACTCTCCAGCTACAGGGATTTTTCTGTTCCTGGCACATGCCAACCTCACTCCAGACTTGGGGATATTAAACATGCTCATCCCTCTTCTTGAGAACCCTCAGTCCTCGAATCAGCTTCTTGTCACTCAGATGCCCCTTCCATGGGGGGAGATTCCTCTTAAATTTGTTCCACCACTTTCAAGTCACTCTTCTCATAACACAAAAATTATCTCATTCATTTCTTTGTTTTATGGTTTGTTGTCTGTCTCTATCTCCTTTTCCTCTGGAATGTAAGCTACATGAGAACAACAACCTTATCTTTGTGGGAACCACTCATTTCCAGTAATTAGCACAGTGGAACATAATAGAGACTCCATAAATTTTGTTCAGTTAGCCAGTTTATGAATTCTGTATTTTTTCTTCCTTTTATTTAATAAATTTAGGGAGAGAAATCTTTAGCTCTTTCTCTGAGATTCTGTTTGCTCCTACTATTGCATCAATCTCTACTTAACTGTAGAATGAAATTATATAGAAATAGGAAAAATATAGCTCTTTGTTCTCCTGAACCCAGCTCTGAGAGTTGCTCAGTTTAGAGAATTATGTTCTTTCCTAATGGCTTTATTCTGTTGAAATTCACCAGAGGTTTTAGCATTTCTCCTTTGATAGCTGTTCTTTCCACTTCTTTCATGAGGCAGAAATCAGAGGAGGGAGATTAATTATTCCCAATGTGTACAAGAATGGTATTTCGTGATTGCCTCTTTAAAATTACAGGGGAATAATTTACCCCTCTCAACCTTGTCTTACTTCCCTTTGTAGATATGGATTTGTTAGTCTGACTTTTCTCTCCATATCCAAAACAAAATACCTTTTTTCAACAATTAGGTAAGGTTGCACAAAACTTTAAAGTAGAGATAGGATGATAGTAGTTTCACAGAGGGCTTGTGGTGATTTGGGGAGGCACTTGTGCTTCTCACTTCTGTTCCTCCTTCCAGTTAACCAAACCCTGTTCACCAAGCCCTTGCATGTATTGCTGGGAAAAAAGCAGGCTGCAATACTTTATGTACTGTAGGGTTCTATCCATTAAAATGCATTGCGAAAACAGGAAGGGGGCACCTGGGTGGCTCAGTGGGTTAAAGCCTCTGCTTTCGGCTTGGGTCATGATCCCAGGATCCTGGGATCGAGCCCCACATTGGGCTCTCTGCTCCGCGGAGAGCCTGTTTCCTCCTCTCTCTCCCTGCCTGCCTCTCTTGCCTACTTGTAATCTCTGTCTGTCAAATAAATAAATAAAATCTTAAAAAAAAAAAAAGAAAAAAACAGGAAGGGAAAGCAACAGTACATAGGTCCTCAGTAAGTGGAATTATAAACATTTTTATATTTTTGGATATATAAACATATATATTTGGATATATAAACATTTGGAATTATAAACATTTTTATTTTCTTTATATCTTTTGAGATTTCCTAAGTTTTAAAATGGTAACATGTATTACTTTTATTTATTATTTTTATTATATTTATATATTTATATTATATTTATTATATTATTGTAATAATTTTATTTATTATTTTTATTTCATAATCAGAAAAAAAAGAATATTCTGCAAAAGAGAGAATTGTTGGTGCTAAAACCCTAAGGTGGGCTCTGAGCACACAGACCTCTGGTCATCTTTCTAAGTAACTGTCACTGAGCTTCTAAATCTTACTGCTAATAATAACCTGGAGGATCGTAGCTCAGTGGGCTTTGCGTTCTTTTCTGGTTCAAAAAGCTGGTTTTGGATTCATACCTGGTTTGAGGTATAATTCTTTTCCAGACAAAACTGGCTTAAAGACCACACTGTACTACATAATGGAATTTCATTTCTTCCTGAGCAACATCACCCAGGGGAGGTTTTTTTGTTTGTTTGTTTTGTTTTGTTTTGTTTTGCTGTTGTTTCTAGGATTTAAAAAAATTACTTCCATTTAATCAATAATATTTGGTTCAATGAAAAGAAACACTATTGAATTTAACAGTTCTAACAATTGGAGATCAAAGACTATTGAAAATAAAAGAATTAAGTTTACCCTCTCCTTTAACCTTTTTTGTTGGGAGAAATAGCATATGTTACATACTATATTGGGTTTTCAAGAAAGGAGGAAATACTTGTACATTTATGGTTTTAAGGTTGGTAAGATACTTTTCCAAGTACCTTGCTCCTTCAGATATGATGAATGAAACAGCAGCTTGTTAGAAATGCAGATTCTCAGGCCCACCATGGACTACTGACTCAGAACCTGGAGTTTAACAGATCTCTGGGCCATTCTTATGCACATGAATTGACAAGCTTTGTCTTAGTATAGTTGGGGGGTTTCCAGGGCCAGATTGCTTCATTTACTGCCTTTCCTCATTTTCTTCTCTTCAACTCCCATTAAGAACTCACAGAGAAGTCCATAAAGCAGGAGTTCTGAAGGTGGGGTCTGTGGACCCTTATGAAGAGTTAGTTGTAGGTGGTTATTTGTGAACCTACTGAAATTCCACATAAAAATTATGTGTGCATATGCTTAGTCAACTTTCATTATAGTCTTATGAAATGAAAAAAAAAAAAAAAGAGTCAGCCATTTCAGGCTGCAAAAACAGATACCATATTCTGCCCTGAAAGATGGAGTAGGATAATTCTTGTAATTACAGAATTATTATCCTAGGAAAAATCTAGGAGAAAAATCTGATAAGTCTTTTCTATTGTTTTAATAAAAAGAATCAAACTGACCAGAGAACTGATCACACAGATGAGGAATTTTTGGAAGCAGCTTCCTTTTTCCCCAAAATTGAATTCTACTCCACTGGTTCTGATGTGTTTAGGTTAGGAGAAAATTGCCTGTTCAGCTCCCATAGGTCCTGGATACTTTAGTTTAAAGAAGATAAGCTTTTTCCTAATACTAATTTTGTATCTTGATTCTATCTTTTTTATTATTTTGAGTCCCTAGGTCAGTGCTCTTTAGCTCTGGCTGCATATTAGATTCAACCCACACTAGACTAATTGTTATCAGAATCTCAGAACCTCTGTGGTGAGGACCAGGCTTGCTGGGTTTTGTTTTTGTTTATTTCATTTTGTTATGTTCTAATTCTTCTGGGGTAGTTTTAAAGTGTGGCCAGGTTAAATACCATTTTCACAGAGCAATGTGTTTGATGAATTCCAGAATGCCTTTCTCGGAGAACTGTGTGTCTTTTCTGTCTAAGGGACACTGATTCCATTTCCTCTAGACAATAACTCTCTTTTTCTATTGGAATCTCATTATATATGTGCCCTGCTATGCTATCTTTCTTCATCATGTCAAACTGAAGCTGATGTGTAGAGAAGTTGGTCATATCTGGAACTGATTTCAAGAACTATTGAATCTTCCACTTTTTATCTGTTGTTCTAATAATCAGTCCAACTCAGAAAGGTTTTCTGAGTTTTTATATTATGAATGACTTTTCAAATACAAAAGATCTGAAAAGGACCTCTCTTTCAGGCTCCTTTATGAAGGACACTTGATAAGCTCTAAGAAAGTATGGAAATGAGTAATTATACTGTAACTAAATAATTTTTTTATTTAGATTCAATTAGTTAACAAATAGTACATCATTAATTTCAAATGTAGTGCTCAGTAATTCACCAGTTGCATATAACACCCAGTGCTCCTCACATCATGTGCCCTCCCTAATGCCCATTACCCAATTATGCCCTACCACCAACCTCCCCTCTAGCAACCCTCAGTTTGTTTCCTAAAGTTAAGAGTCTCTCATGGTTTGTCTCCCTCTCTGATTTCTTCCCATTCAGTTTTCCCTCCCTTTCCCTATGATCCTTTGACCAGTTTCTTATATTCCACATATGAGTGAAATAATATGAATATTGTCTTTCTCTGATTGACTTATTTTGCTCAGCATAATACCCTCCAGGTCCATCCACGTCAATGTAAATGGAAAGATTTCATCCTTTCTGATGGCTGGGTAATAGTTATATATCTATATCTATATCTATATCTATATCTATAGGTATAAATATAGATATAGATATTTCACATCTTCTTTATCCATTCATCTATTCATCTGCAGATGGACATCTGGGCTCTTTCCATAGTTTAGCTATTGTGGACATTGGTGCTATAAACATTGGGGTGCAGGAGCTCCTTGGGATCACTACATTTCTATCTTTGGGATAAATCCCTAGTAGTGCAATTGCTGGGTCATAGGGTAGCTCTATTTTTAACTTCTTGAGGAACCTCCATACTGTTTTCCAGGATGGCTGTACCCGCTTGTGTTCCCACCAGCAGTGTAAGAGGGTTCCCCTTTCTCTGCATCCTCACCAACATTTGTTGTTTCCTGACTTGTTCATTTTAGCCATTCTGACTGGTGTGAGGTGATATCTCATTTTGGTTTTGATTTGTATTTCCCTGATGCTGAGTAATGTGGAGCCTTTTATCATGTGTCTGTTGGCCATTTGATGTCTTCTTCAGAGAAATGTCTGCTCATGTCTTTTGCCCATTTCTTTTTTTTTTCCTTCCAATTTCATTTTATTTTTTTTTGCATTTTTTTAAATTTCTTTTCAGCGTAACAGAATTCATAGTTTTACAACACACCCAGTGCTCCATGCAATGAGTGCCCTCCATAATACCCACCACCTGGCTCCCCCAACCTCCCACCCCCTGCCCCGTGCCCATTTCTTGACTGGGTTCTTTATGCTTTGGGTGCTGGGTTTCATAAGTTCTTTATAGATTTTGGATACTAAGTCTTTATCTGATATGTCATTTGCAAATATCTTTTCCCACACCGTAGGTTGCCTTTTCATTTTGTTGACTATTTCCTTTGCTCTGCAGAAGCTTTTTATCTTGATGAAGTCCCAATAGTTCATTTTTGCTTTTGTTTCCCTTCCCTTTGGAGATGTGTCTAACAAGAAGTTGCTGAGGTCAAAAAGGTTGCTGCCCGTGTTCTGCTCTAGGATTTTGATGGGTCTCTGTCTCACATTTAGGTCTTTCATCCATTTTGAATTTTTCTTTGCATGTGGTGTAAGAAAATGGTCCAGTTTCATTCTTCTGCATGTGGCTGTCCAATTTTCCCAGCACCAGTTATTAAAGAGACTCCTTTTTCCATTGGATATTCTTTCCTGCTTTGTCAAAGATTAGTTGATCATGGAGTTGAAGGTCCATTTCTGGGTTCTCTATTCTGTTTTATCGATCTATGTGTCTATTTTTGTGCCAGTACCATATTGTCTTTTTTTAAAAGATTTTATTTATTTATTTGACAGACAGAGATCACAGATAGACAGAAAGGCAGGCAGAGAGAGGAAGGGAAGCAGGCTCCCCTCTGAGAGAGCCCGATGTGGGGCTCGATCCCAGGACCCTGTGATCATGATGTGAGCTGAAGGCAGAGGCTTTAACATACTGAGCCACCCAGGTGCCCCCCATATTGTCTTGATTACAGCTTTGTAATAGAGCTTGAAGTCTGGCATTGTGATGCCACGAGCTTTGTTTTGTTTTATTTTTTCAACATTCCTTTGGCTATTTAAGGTCTTTTCTGACTCCATACAAATTTTAGGATTATTTCTTCCAGCTCTGTGAAAAATGTTGATGGTATTTTGATATAGATTGCATTGAATATGTAGATTGCTTTGGGTAGCATAAACTTTTTAACAATATTTGTTCTTCCAGTCTGTGAGCTTGAAATGTTTTTCCATTTCTTTGTGTTCTTCCTCAATTTCTTTCATAAGTTTTTAAAGTACAGATCCTTTACCTCTTTAGTTAGGTTTATTCCTAGGTATCTTTTGGTTTTTGATGCAATTGTGAATGGGATGAATTCCTTAATTTCTCTTTCTTCAGTCACACTGTTAATGTATAGAAAGGCAACTGATTTCTGTGCATTGATTTTATATCCTGCCATGTTGCTGAATTCCTGTATGAGTTTTAGCAATTTTGGGGTGGTGTCTTTTAGGTTTTCCCAAAGTATCATGTCATCTTTGACAAGTGACAGTTTGACTTCTTCATCGATTTGAATGCCTTTGAATTCTTTTTGTTGTCTGGTTGCTGAGGCTCAGTATTCTAGTCCTATGTTGAACAACAGTTGTAAAAGTAGGCATCCCTGTTGTGTTCCTGACCTTAGGGGAAAGCTCTCAGTTTTTCCCCATTGAGAATGATATTCACTGTGGGCTTTTCATATGTGGCTTCTATGATATTGAGGTATGTTTCCTTTATCACTATACTGTGAAGAGTTTTAATCAAGAAAGAATGCTGTACTTTGTCAAATGCTTTTTCTGCATCAATTGAGAGGATCATGGTTTTTGTCCTTTCTTCTATTAATGTGACATGTCGTGTTGATTGATTTGGGAGTGTTTGAACCACCCTTACACCCTGGGAATAAATCCACTTGGTCATAGTGAATGATCCTTTTAATGTACTGTTCGATCCTATTGGGTTAATATCTTGGTGAGAATTTTGGCACCTATGTTCATCAGGGATATTAGTCAGTAATTCTCCTTTTTGGTGGGGTCTTCAGTTTGGGATCAAAGTAATGCTGGCCTCATAGAATGAGTTTGGAAGTTCTCCTTCAATTTCTATTTTTTGAAACATCGTCAGAAAAATAGGTATTAGTTCTTCTTTAAATGTTTGGTAGAATTTCCCTGGCCCTGGACTCTTGTTTGTTGGGAGATTTTTGATTACTGCTTCAATTTCCTTGCTGGTTATGGGTCTGTTCAGGTTTTCTATTTCTTCCTGTTTCAATTTTGGTAGTTTATAAATTCCCAGGAATGCATCCCTTTCTTCCAGAATGCCCAATTTGTTGGCATATAGTCTCTCATAAGATGTTCTTAAAATTGTTTTTATTTCCTTGATATTGGTTGTGATCTCTCCTCTTTTATTCATGATTTCATTAATTTGGTCCTTTCTCTTTTCTTTTTGGTAAGTCTGGCTAAGGGTTTATCGATCTTATTAATTCTTTCAAAGAAGCAGCTCCTAGTTTCGCTGACCTATCTACTGTTCTTTTGGTTTCTATTACATTGATTTCTGCTTTGATCTTTATTATTTCTCTTCTCTTGCTGGGTTTAGGCTTTATTTGTTGTTCTTTCACCAGATCCTTTAGGTGTAAGTTTAGCTTGTGTGTTTGAGAATTTTCTCGTTTTTTGAGAAAACTTGCATTGCTATGTACTTCTCTCTTAGGTCCATCTTTGCTGTATCAGTTTGAACAGTTGTGTTTTCATTTTCATTTATTTCCAAGAATTTCTTAAATTCTTCCTTAATTTCCTGGTTGACCCATTCATTCTTTAGTAGGATGCTCTTTAACCTCCAAGTGTTTGAGTTCCTTCCAAATTTCCTCTTGTGATTGAGTTCAAGTTTCAGAGCATTGTGTTCTGAAAATATGCACAGTATATCCCCAATCTCAATCCCAATCACTAGTTGAGACCTGATCACATCACCTGTTGTAATCTATTCTGGAGAATGTTCCATGTGCACTTGAGAAGAATGTGTATTCTGTTGCTTTAAGATGGAATTATCTGTGTGTATCTCTGAAGTCCATCTAGTCCAGTGTGTCATTCAAAGCCCTTGTTTTGATGTAGTGTTCCATGATTCATTGTATGCAACACCCAGTGCAATAAGTGCAATAAGTGCCATCAAAAACTAATGATGTACTGTATGGTGACTAACTTAACATGATTTAAAAAAAAAAATCCCTTGTTTCCTTGTTGATCTTCTGCTTAGATGATCTGTCCATTGCTGTGAATGGGATGTTGAAGTCCCCTACTATTACTAGTATTATTATCAATATGTTTCTTTAATTTTCTTATTAATTGTTTTATATAATTGGCTACTCCCAAGTTAGGAGCATAAATATTTATAATTGTTAGATGTTCTTGTTGGATATAGTGTCCCTCTTCATTCCTTACTACAGTCTTTGGTTTAAAATAATTTGTCTGATATAAGGATTGCTATCCCAGCTTTCTTTTGATGCCCATTAGCATGATAAATGGTTCTCCACTCCCTCACTTTCAATCTGGAGGTGTCCTTAGGTATAAAATGAGTCTCTTGTAGACAGAATATGAATGGGTTTTGCCTTTTTATCAATCTGATACTTTGTATCTTTGATTGGAATATTTAGCCCATTTACATTCAGAATAACTATTGAAAGATACTAATTTAGTGTCATTGTATTACCTGTAAAGTCCCTGTTTCTGTAGATTGTCTCTGTTTATTTCTGGTTGATGTTACTCTTGGGCTCTCTCTTTGCTTACAGAATCCCTTTTAATATTTCTTGCAGGGCTGGTTTAGTGATCACAAATTCTTTTTGTTTCTGTTTGTCCTGGAAGCTCTTTATCTTTCCTTCCATTCTGAATGGCAGCCTTACAGGATAAAGTATTCTTGGCTGCATATTTTTTCTCATTTAGTACCCTGAGTATATCCTGGCAGCCCTTTATGACCTGCCAGGTCTCTGTGGATAGGTCTGCTGCCAGTCTAATATTCCTACCCCTGTAGGTTAAGGAGTTTTGTCTTGAGCTGCTTTCAGGATTTTCTCTTTATTTCTCAAATTTGCAAGCTTCACCATTATATTTCAGGGCCTTGATCTATTTTTTTTATTTTTAAAAATATTTTATTTATTTATTTGATGAGAGATAGAGACCATGAGTAGGCAGAGCAGCAGGCAGAAGGAGAAGTAGACTTTCTGCTGACACAGGCATCTTCATGTGGGGTTTGATCCCAGGACCCTGGGAATATGACCTGAGCCAAAGTCAACTGCTTAACCAACTGAGCCACCCAGGCACCCCTATTTTTATTGATTTTGAAGGGAGTTCTCTCTACCTCCTGGACTTGAATGCCTGTTTCCTTCCCCAGTTTAGATATGTTCTCAGATATATTTGCTCAAATATACCTTCTTTCCCTCTCTCTCTTTCTTCTTCTTTTGGGACCACAATAATTCAAATATTGTTTCTTTTTATGGTGTTGTTGATTTTTCAAAGCCTCCTATCGTGGTCTGTTAGTTGTTTTTCTCTCTTTTCCTCATCTTTCTTCTTTTCTATCATTTGTCTTCTATGTCACTGACTCTCTCTTCTGCCTCATTTACCCTAGCTGTTAGAGCATCCATTTAGACTACATCTCATTTAAAGCATTTTTAATTTTTAATATTGGCCTGATTAGATTTTATTTCTGCATTAAGAGGTTCTCTAGTGTCTTTTATTAGTTTTTTCAAGTCCAGCTAGTAACTTTATAGCCATTATCCTGAATTCCAATCCTGACATTTTATTCATATCCATATGGATTAGATGGCAGAAAGTATTACCTTTGGTTCTGTCTTTTGTCGTGAATTTCTCCTTCTCATAATTTTCCCAAGAGAAGAATGGATGAACGAGAGAGCAAAATCAAAAATATCAACCATGACCCAAGTGAAATACACACTAGACAAATCCAAAGAAGTCAGAAACCAAAAAAAAAAAAAAAAAAAAAAAAAAAAAAAAAAAAAAAAAAAAAAAAAAAAAAAAAAAAAAAAAAAAAAAAAAAAAAAAAAAAAAAAAAAAAAAAAAAAAAAAAAAAAAGAAGAAGAAGAAAAAAGGAAAAAAGGAGAGAATATAATCTTCCAGTGGACAAAACAGGGTGATCCACTTGGTCCTAGGTGTATTTTGGTTTGTTTGTTAGAAGATACTAAATCCTAAAGTTGTAAAGCAAGCAAAACTTTATATATATATATATAAAGTTTTATATATACATATGTATATATATAAAATAAAATTGAATACAGTGAAAGGAAGCCAAAAATGTAAATGTAAAAATGAAAGTCAAAAAAAGACTTAAAAACAAAGAGTTGATAAAATAAGAAATTAGTTGGAAAAAAAGTAAAAAAAGAAAGAACAGAAAATTTTAAACTGAAAGATAAAAGAATCATGAGAAAAAAAACTCAAATTCTATATACTATTTTCCTCTAGTCCTGGGGTTTTGCAGTTCTGTATCCTCCATAAACTTGGTATTCACCAACTGATCTTCTGGGGGAGGGGCCTGCTGCACTGATTCTCAGGTGTCTTTGCCTGACCAAGTCACACTGCTTCTTGCCAGAGAGCTGGGCTCCAGTGTCAGCTGCTTTTGGGTTGCTCTATGTGTTTTCTGTTTCCTGAAGGCTTTCCAGGCTGCCTTAGAGGATGAAAATAAGAATGGTGGCACCCTGATCTCTAGCCCTGGAGCTGAAATGTCATAACCCTTTTCTTCAGTAAACCCTCAGGGAAAAGCAGAATTCAATTCTGTGTGTGCCAAACTCTGCAGACTCTTGCGATGTGCACCTGGGCAGATCCTCTTGGGGGGGGGTAGAGGAGGGGGAAGGTCGATGTGTTTCTGCCCTTTGTAGGACCCCTGTGCAGGAGGGGTCACCCGGTCATGCTGAGGTTCACGATTTATGGCAAACTGAGCTGAGAACTCTTTCCCGGGCCCACTGATTGTAGCTGGTTTTCCCACTCCACTGCTTAGGAACTCTGCCAGCTCTGGCATCCCTGTTCTTTCTGTGTCCCCAGGGATCCTGAGACCACACTGTCTCACCTAGGATTCTGCCCCACTTTGCCACCTGAGCACCTTTCAGGTAGGGATATCCCTCACTGGAGAAGACTTCTAAAAGTTCCAGTTTTTCGGTCCAGGGCTATATCAGTTTCCAGTAGCTGGCTTATGGAGGCTACTTCCCCCCACTGTTTATCTTCCAATATATCCCTTCAGATTCACTTCTCCACACCTTCTACCTTGCAAAACGTGGTTGCTTTTCTATTTGTAGAATTCCAGCCATTCTTTTCTTACATTTCAGGTTGAATTCATAGGTGTTCAGAATGATTTGATAGATATTTGGCTAAATTCAAGGGACCAGGTGAAGTGAGGTCCCATACTTTTCTGCCATTTTGCCTCTCTCTAGCTGTAACTAAATAATTTAATTATATGTAACTTGGTTCCCCCCACCCCATTTAGGAGTTCTTGGCTAATGTTATAGGTATAAAATCAACAGTCTCTGACACTTTGAAAGCCTAAAAACAAATAAAAATCTGCAGGATTTGGGATTCCGAAGAGAACAGGAAAGAGTATATAGACTGAATATAATTTACAGTCACTAGGAATGCCTTTCATTAAACAAAAAAAGTAAAATCCTATGATAAAATTCCCATTTATAAAGAATTCTCTTAAGACACATGCAGAAATGAATGCAGAATTTTATATATTCACATTTTTCTGTGTTGTACTTCAAACATTTCTAGCATTATTAGATTTTACAGCCAGTCCCTTGAAAAATAACCCAAGTTTACTTGTGCATTGTCCTTTCTGAAGGAGATTTTTGACAATATAGGCACTCACTTCTCAATTTCTATGAGAATTAGTGGGATTTGTGTTCAGCTCATGTTTACCTCTGTGGAATAGATTCACCAAAGTTTCGTTTAATCACTGTTTCCTTGCAGATCATGAGAATGCATGCCCGAGAATGATAAATTAGCTTTAACATCATTTGGGGGATGGGAAATAAGGAATGGAATTACAGAATAATTCAAGTCTGATGAAGATATTTTTGAAGTAGCAGTTTATACTCAACATTAATGAAAAAAAATAGAACTGATTGTTTTCCTACTTCAGTGTTCTCTAGTTTCAGTGTTCTTTATAAATATTCAGAAGGATGTATTATAACTTGTATGATACTAACTTTTCTAACCTCTTTTTAGCTAAGAGATTTCTCAGTTGTCTCCTAGTAAATATATAAACAAGTGATTTTCTGTTTGAAATGGAAAATGTGGGGTACCTCAGTGGTGTGTCGGGTAAGTGTCTGACTCTTGTTTTTGGTTCAGGTTATGATCTCTGAGTTCTGAGATTGAGCCCCATGTGGGACTCCATGCTCAGTGCAGAATCTACTTATAACTCTCTCTCTCTCTCTCTCTCTCTTTCTCTCTCTCCTTCTGTCCTTCCTGCATCTCTCTCTCTCAAATAAATAAATCCTTAACGAAAAGAAATGGAAAATGCACATAGGTTATATTAATGCTTCAATCTTTATAGAAGATTTCTCAATTGGAGGACCCTCAAGAGAAGGTTTTGTGATAAAGTTGCTCTTCTTCTTGATGTGCTTTGGCATTGGAATTTTTTTCCCCGGTGGAGGCTACAGTTTTGTGGCAATCACACCTTTGATATTTCTTTCTTTTTCTAGCTTGCAAAAAGAAGTCCCATGTCTGAGCTCATGAATGATCTGCCCATTTAACTTGTCATTTTGAGAGACGTTCCTCTTAATTTAAGTCAGACTAACATAATCTAGGACATTTGGCAATAAAATTCAAAATATATTTTTCTCTTTTGGAAAAGACAGGGCGTTCTCTGAGTTGTGAAAGTTTACTAGTTGTTCTAATTCATCCCAAGTGTATGAGTGCCTAAAATGTTCCAGGTTCTGTGTGAGGTATTCCAGGGAAAACAGTGAACACCTTCCAGTGAATCACATATGAGAGGGAAAATAGAAAATTAATGACTATAATATAACATTGTAAACACAATACATAGGGCAGGGTGAGACCACAGAGAAGTTACAAATATCTCTGAGAGAGTCAGAGAGGGCTCCATGGAGGAGAAATGTCAGTTACCAATATCATCTACTCAGTTACAACTAACAAAAACTGATTTGGGATAACAAGCCAAAAGAGAAGAAGAGACAGAGATCAAACTATAGAAGAATATGAATTTCTGACAGGTTAAAAAAAAAGAGGGGGGAGCACTGAAGAATCAGGCCTCAGAAAGGACCTAATTTGGGGAGTTCTGGGCTTCTAAGTAGAAAAACTAAAGGGCAGTTGCTAAGGGGAGTTGCTGAGGAGGGATGAATCAAATGGTGTTTTCTGTCCCTGTGTCACTCCTCTCAAGATTTTCAAGAGATGCAGCACTATTTACAATAGTCAAATTATGGAAACAGCTCAAGTTCCATTGACTGGTGAATGGAGAAAGAAGATGTGGTATGTACACACACACACACACACACACACACACACAGGAATATTACTCAACCATAAAAAATGAAATCTTGCAAGGACATGGATGGAGCTAGAGAATATAATGCTAAGAGAAATAAGTCAGGTAGTCAGGTAGAGAAAGGCAAATACCGTATAATTTCATTCATACATTGAATTAAAAAAAAAACAAATGAGCAAAGGAAAAAAAGAGACAAATAGTAAAATAGACTCTGAACTCTGAAAGAACAAACTGATGATTTTTACCTGAGGGGAGTTAGATGAGGGGATGGGTGAAATAGGTGATGGGGATTAAGAGTACACTTCTTTAGGGCGCCTGGGTGGCTCAGTGGGTTAAGCCGCTGCCTTCGGCTCGGGTCATGATCTCAGGGTCCTGGGATCGAGTCCTACATCGGGCTCTCTGCTCAGCAGGGAGCCTGTTTCCCTCTCACTCTCTCTGCCTGTCTCTCTGCCTACTTGTGATCTCTCTCTGTCAAATAAATAAATAAAATCTTTAAAAAAAAAAAAGAGTACACTTCTTTGATGAACACAGAGTAATGTATAGAATTGTTGAATCTATCTTTCATATGGATCAATAAGGAAGGTTGTTTCAGTTACACACTTGTGACTTTTTTTGGTTTTATGTGACAGGATTGGGGGGGCATGTTTTCTATATGCTGTAATCTAAAGTTTCTCCTGCCCTCAGGTAAAGCACTTTTTCTCTGTCTCTGTCTAGAGGATGTGAGGGGGAGATGGGGCTCAGATATTTACTTTAATCCTTTGTGTACTAGAAGCCTGCTTTTCTTTTCTATACCATCTTCTTTCCTTTAAAGTCTAAGCTAACTCATGCAAATAACCTCAGAAATGACAAAGAAAGTCCCATCTTCTCAACATTTCCTTGAGAATATCTGACACATGCCCTAAATGCATGTAGGGAACAAACAAACAACATTAGCTTCTAAGTTTATAAAGGATATCATTTAAAAATGGCTCTCTCAACAAATGGTGCTGGGAAATTGGATATTCACATGCAAAAAAATGAATTTAGGCCCTTTCCTTACACTGTATTCCCAAATTAATTCAAAATGGATTAAAGATCTAAACATAATACCCCAAACTATAAAACTCTTTACAAGAAAATCTAAAGGGAAAAGTCATGACGCTGGATTTGTCAATGATATCCCAGATCTGACACTAAAAGCACAGGCAGCAAAAGCAAAAATAGGGGGCTCCTGGGTGGCTCAGTCGTTAAGCGTCTGCCTTCAGCTCAGTCATGATCTCAGGGTCCTGGGATTGAGCCCCACATGGGGCTCCCTGCTCAGCAGGAAGACTGCTTCTCCCTCTCCCACTTCCCCTGCTTGTATTCCTTCTCTTGCTGTCTCTCTCTCTCTCTCACTCTCTCTCTCTGTGTCAAATAAATAAAATATTTTTTAAAAAAGCAAAAATAGACAAAGCTACATCATACTTTAAAAACTTATGTGCATCAAAGGACACAACCAACAGAGTGAAAAGGCAACCTACAGAATGATAGAAAATATTGGATAAAATATTGGATAATATTGATAATGATTAATATCCAGAATATATAAATAACTCATGCAACTCAACAACAAAATAACCTGATTCAAAAAAGGGTTAAGGACTTGAATAGACATTTCTCTGAAGATGATATACAAATGGCCAATAAGTTTATTAAAAGATGCTCAACATCACTAATCACTAGAGAAATTTAAGTCAAAACCACCATGATCTATAACCTCAAACCCACTAGGATGGCTACCATCAAAAAGAAACCAAAAATCCCCCAGAAACTAACAAGTTATTAGTGAGGATATGCAGAAACTGGAATCCTTGTGCACTATTGGTAAGATTGTAAAAGGGTACTGCCATTATAAAGAATATTATGGTGGTTCCTTAAAAATTTTAAAATAGGACTACTATATGGTCCAACATTTCCACCTCTGGATATTTATCCAAAATAATCAAATGCAGAGTTTTGAAGAGATATTTGTACACCCATTTTCATAGCAGCATTATCACAGTAGCCAAGAATTTGGAAGCAACCCAAACATCTACCAACAAATAAATGGAAAACAAAATGCAGTATGTACAGACAATGGAATATTGTACAGCCTTCAAAAGGAAGGAAATCCTAACACATGCTACAACATAGATGAACCTTGAAGACATTATACTGAGTGAAATAGTCCAACAAAAAGACAAACACTGTATGATTCCATTTATATGAAGTACGTGGAGTAGTCACATTTCATAGAAACAGAAATTAGAATGAATGATGGTTGCAAGCAGCTGGTGGGGGATGAAGAAAAGAGTTGTTTAATGGTGTTGTTAATTTAATTTTTGCAAGATTGGAAGATTCCAGAGCTCTGTTCTACAACAAAGTGAATATATTGAACAGTGCTGACCTATACAGTTAAAAATGGTGAAGACAGTAAATTTTATGTAGGATACTTTTTTAAAAATTTTTATTTTTTATAAATGTATTTTTATCCCCAGGGGTACATGTCTGTGAATCGCCAGGTTTACACACTTCACAGCACTAACCATAGCACATACCCTCCCCAATGTCCATTACCCCACCCCCCTTTCCTGACCCCCTCCCCCCAGCAACCCTCAGTTTGTTTTGTGAGATTAAGAGTCACTTATGGTTTGTCTCCCTCCCAATCCCATCTTGTTTCT